>JAAEAF010014613.1:0-88775 GCA_011037195.1 Triatoma infestans | reverse complement strand
TAATGGAGTTGATGAGGAGAGAAATTGGGATTGATTAAATAGAGAGATATGAAGACACTGTTATAATATAGCTATAAGCTTACACAAACTGCACTGGACTTGTAATGATTTTATAGAATAAAGGGATAGAGTAGAGTAATGACACGATGTGATGTAAATGGTTGAATCTGGTAGATAGATGTCTAGGTCTCTCACTGGCTTATATACAGGTTTTCCCCACTCTAGCCTGCTTAAGTGAGAGAGTACCAGAGAGGACCTTTTTTCTCTCGGTCGGGCCTGTGTTCTCTCTCTTGCCGTTACAGTAGGTCTAATAAGAGGGCATTGTAGGCTGAATAGTCCCATGCACCAATTTCTACTTGCAAACAACGCGTTATGCCGGTTCTGCAAGGCTGAGGAGGAGTCCCCGGTATACATCCTTTGTGAGTGTGCTGATGAGGACAAGATTTCTTCAACTGGGGCGCAAGTAATCCCGACGCCACGAGCTTCATGACAGAGCCACTTTCAGCTTTGCTAAGCCTGATTAAGAGAGCGAAACTGAAAGGATGTGCTATAATCCCTGGGGATCCAAAAGTAGACCTTTTAATGCAGGTCGCAGTGGAATGAAGCCGCCCTCACCGTCCTTCAGTCTAATCTAATTACTGTTTTTGTCTAAGTCGTTTTTCTTGATGATTTTCATTGTAATTTTTCACAGTCCAGATGTTTTAATTAATCCAAGGTAAGGTTACATAGATTTCTTATTGAATAGTTTTTGTAATAATACTAATTATTCTGTAATAATTTCTACAATTGATAAACTTATTATCAATGTGCATTATTAAAAGTATTTAAACAATTTTAATTCTAGAATTGATTAAATCCACATTATAGTTTAACTGGATATATATGTGCACATGTAAAACAATGTACTTCAAACATAAAGAAGCAATAAAAAAAAGAACTTGTTGCCGACGAGGGTACGATATAATAATGGTCAGTTGTTACGGTGGACAGCAAGTACATTACAACTTCCAACACAGCTGTGGTGCAGGCCTCCAGACATGGATCGTATCTTAGCGCGCGGGTTATACGGCCCACGCACCACTAGCCAGCTTTCCGTTTTCAGAATTTAGTGACCCTTGTAACACATTGAAGAAAATAATCTTGTGTTATTGCTGTCCTCCACTCCATATTACCATTACGATTGAACACATGATATAAACTTGTAATTTTGTTGTTAAATGGACTGGGATATATTTATTTATTTTTATGTATTTGCTACAGTTGAATGAGATTATGTTTGATTAGAATTATAATACCTGTGTATCTTTTTAATATTCTTCTTTAAATTGATCTATTTTTTTTTTTTTGTAATATATATATATAAAATTTGTTTGTTTTAAAAGTAAAAGTTTATAATATATTTTGTATAAGTTTGTAAAAGTTTATATTTTGTTATTGAATTTTATTTTCTTTATTTTCTTCTACTATTTGATGCTGTACAGATGTCGTCCATCTTGTAAATCTGAGTGTTGTTAAATTTCAGCTATTTTGCCTTCAACTAGTGTACTTTTTCCGTTTACCCAACCAAGGTATAAAAAACTTTAAGCTAGTGACAGTTTTGAGTGTGTAAGTAGTGTACAAATAAAACACATGAAGTTGGGGCATGATTTGCCCGTTTACTTATAAACATACGAACCAACAGGAAGGTTAAGTTTCTGTTACAATTTTTTTTATATATATTTTCCCAGATTCCTTGAAAACAATGTGCCCTACCTAAATTTTGCCTTCTATAATATAATAAAATATGAATATAAAATAATAGAAATAAAATTATTACTGATTGTGGAAATTGGTACTTTTTACACGAAGTATGTACATGGTGAAAATATACTAATAAATACTTTATCTTAATTTGACAAGTAATTATTCAAAAACAAAAATTAATAATTTTCAAAATAAATACAGTACTATAAACTAAAATAAATAGACTAATAATTAAATTCTACAATAGAATATCAAAGTTATACAATCTTTAACCTTTTCACTGCATTTACCCTGTATTTCTTTGGAATACAATTATTTACTTAATTGTAGAAGTTCACCTCGTACTTTCAATAACCAACTTGTAGAACTAACATCCATACTTGAATAGACAAACTTAGTTCCTCTATTTAAATGTTTATACAGAGGATGATTTGTGCTATTCATAATTTAGCTTTGAAAGTATACATTAATAACTCTTTTCATATTTTTGATCCAAATAATATATGCTTAATTTGTAAACAAATGCCCCTCTGATTCTATATTTCACTTCGTTTTCGACTGCAAAACTCCATACCCTATAAGAGCCCATTTTATTAATAAATTTTTGTCACTGCCAAGATCCAATGAAGATTTATTTGAATAATTACTTACAATAAATTTTAAAGATCAATTATGTGCTATCTACAATTTCTGTACACAGTCAATTAAAATTAGGAGTTTCATTTTTAATGAATAATCCCAGCTTCATTCATATAATATATAAAAGAACAAATCTACCCAGATAAAGGCTTATGGGGAAATAAAACAATATTTTTTTGCTTAATTATTTGCTGTTTATTCGATTTACTTTATAACTGGTTATTTTAAATAAATTGAACCATTTTCAACAGCCATCAATTTTTATTTAATAATCTTCCAACGTTTCATGCACTCTACGAGCCATTATCAAGGAATAACAATTCTAGTGTACATTCTGAAATTTTTTAAACCATATTATACATTTATTTTAAATTTTAATATTGTGCAACCTTACTATTATATTATATAGTCCACTAAATAATTACCTTATTAAACATTTAATGGTATTTTACTGTGTCTATGTTGAGAGGCTTCGTCCATTTAGATTTAAATATTTTTTCTGTTTTATTCTTTTTATATGCTGTGTATGTATCACCTAAAAAGTGTTGTCAATAATATATTTCTTATTTAGAAATATTGATGTTAATAATATGATTCGCCTCAATTAGTATGATGAGCACCACGTGGTTTTTATTGAGGTTTTCATTTTGCTGATATTTAGAAATATATTATTGACAACACTTTTTAGGTGATACATACACAGTATATAAAAAGAATAAAACAGAAAAAATATTTAAATCTAAATGGACGAAGCCTCTCAACATAGACACAGTAAAATACCATTAAATGCTTAATAAGGTAATTATTTAGTGGACTATATAATAGTAATGTTGCACAATATTAAAATTTAAAATAAATGTATAATATGGTTTAAAAAAATTTCAGAATGTACACTAGAATTGTTTATTCCTTGATAATGGCACGTAGAGTGCATGAAACGTTGGAAGATTATTAAATAAAAATTGATGGCTGTTGAAAATGGTTCAATTTATTTAAAATAACCAATATTTTTTGCTTTTCCTAGGGGATCATAGCACTGTTCTTGTTTTTGAATTTTGTTCTGCTTTGTTTTGTTTGGATTTTTTGTTCTATTTTATTAATTTAAAGATATAATGGATGTTTAGGGAGGAGAGAGTTTGAGTGGTTGATGAATTAAGAAGAAGACTTTGTTAACACTGGTTAACTAATATATTAATAAGTAGAGACATACTGCCTGGACTTTACAATAAAGAAATGTTTAAGGTAGAGTAGTCAGTGTAATGACACCTAGCGATTGGATGTATTGAACTGAATTCTCAACTGTGTTTAACTGTTAAACTGTGTTTTATGGACTGTCCCCGTCGCTATATTTATACAGCTTCTCCCACTCCAGTCCGAGTGAGCGGTTGAGATTCTCTTGCTCTCTTTGCTGTTTGCTCTCTTGCTGTTACAAAGAGATTAAATTTATTTCATAATAATATTTTAACTTTAAATTATATTTTGTTTCTAGATAAATTATGATATTTAGAATTTTGAACTATTTTTATATACATTACTGTTTTTCTTCTAAAAATATTTTCTGTTTAATTTTAAGGAAAAAAAACAATAATAATTTTGCCAACCAAGGCTAACTCTGTTGCTGAAGCGGAGTATCTTGCTATGTAGCAATAAATAAATTAGAAAATAATTTTGCTTTGAAATTCGTTAAAGATTCTATTTAAGGGAATTTTGCCTTTTGCAGTTTTCTCCTTTAATGTGATGCTCAGACACACTAGCGGACATAAGATCTTTTGGAAAATAGTCAATTTTGGTCACTGTTTTCAACATTTAACCATTCATTCTTCACTTACTCTACATCTTTTACACTCAATTGTTTACAATTCAAAAAATTTTTGGGATCCATTCTTTTATCTAGTCTTGTTACTTAACCATATCTTTTTTGGGTTTTGCTGGAATTCTTTTATAGTATATTGAATGAATATTTTCTTTTATTCTATCAATTTTTAAAACTACTGCCAGACAGTTTTGACAAAAAAAAAAATAAATAAATAAAGGAAACATTTAAAAATGCCTGCTGATAGTTTTTTTTTTTTTTTGTAATAAATGAACTCAATTTAGATGGAAAAATATAATTACGCTAAATGATAAATAAATTACCCTAAATTATTTGAACAACATAATAAATTTTAATCTATATATATATAAAAATCGATTTTGATTTCCAGACAACCAATTAAATAAATAAAAAAAAATAAAAAAAAAGAAACAGAAACAAAATTAACTGATTGACTTTATGTATATATATAAAACTTGTATTTATTTAAACAAAATATATACATAAAAAATCCATTAGTTTAGAGGGGGAGTAGGGAAAGAAGTTTATTGGCTACTGGTGGCTGGCTACATTCACAAAATATTTATATTATGTATTTAGGACAGTGTGTGTGTGTATGATTAGAAATATTGGTGACAATTTATTTATTTATTTATTTATTTAATTTTATTCAAAAAAAATCTTTATCTCTCACTTGTCTTAAATTAGGTGTATAATGATTTAACATATCGAAAACTAGTAATGGTGTGGTTGGTGTCTTGGACCGGTTTATTTGTTGTCTTTATTAAAATTCGAAATTTTGGAAGATGTTGGATCTGTTTTTTAGTTTCTTTAAAAGTTCAATATTTTTTATTTTTTTATTTTTTTAATTCGAGTAACAACTTTATTAATATATAGTAGCTATTTAGTTTTTTTTTTTTTTAAGGCGCCTCAACATCTGTGGTCATTTGCGCCCGGAGCCTTCTCAGTGCACTGCCGGCCTCCGGACAGTGTTCTCCTGTTACAGACAACACTGTCCATCACCGGACTGTGGGCTGTAGGGGCTCCTAGGAAGAGAAAATCTAAGGGCAGCACGACTGGATTCGAACCCGTGATCTCCGCGTTGCTAGTCCAGCGCGCTACCACTGAGCTAATCCCTTCCCTAGCTATTTAGTTTTTTTTTTTTTTATTATCTCTATATTGTTGTCATGAAAGAAGATTTCATATTTAATATGCTTTATAAAAAAGTTTAAATTATAATTTAATAGCGTTATATATTTTATCTTTTTTTTTTTGTTGGATATACTTTTAGTTATGCAATGAGATTCAGTTTTAAATTTATATTTTATTTAGAATACATTAGGTAACAGTTTTTTCAATCACTATTTAAAACGCTAGAAAATCCTGGAATCTTCAGGTTCAAAGTGCGTCTGTGATTTGGTATAAATCAAAGTTTAGTCATCAGTTTGCGATATCATTCTAATCTATTCTATTTTATATCTCGAAGTCTCCGAAAGAAAGTAGGCGCATTTAAGCTTCAAGGGCTCATAGTGCTCCACGAATACAGTCTTATATTATTATTATTATTATTTTTATATATTTATTATATTTTTGTTTTTATCAACAAACGGCATAAGCCTTATGGTTGAAGTCTTTACAAGTCATAGTAAAGTAATACACGCAAATTTAACAGTAAAACTTCAAGTAGTGAAAAAATGTTTCTTGAAAAGTCCAGACGCCATTGGAAATCCACATTACTAGGAATATACTCATTCCATGACCTGCATATTCTACAAATGATGTCAGCGTTGAACAGCGCATTATTCTTAACGGCAGGGACCACGAAATGCAAGGTACTCCGCAAGCAGCGATGTGGTACATGAAAAGGAATGGCAGCAAGTAGCGCCATGCAATCAATTTCACCATTCAAGAGCTTCTTTAAGAATAGAAGACCAGCATTACGTCTTCTAGACTGTAGAGAGCAGAAATGAGTAGCACCGCTGGATAACCTTTTGTTAAAAGTCCTGATAAATCGGGTTTGTATAGCTATATCCTTCTTAGTGTAAGGATACCAAATCAACGATGCATACTCAAGAAGGCTTCTAACATATGCATTATTCACAGTTAGCACCGCTTTGGGATCTCTAAGATCACGAGTGTGCCTTATTACAAAACCCAGCGCTCTCGATGCTTTCCTGCATACATATTCAAACTGATTCGTGAAAGAGAGGTCATGACTCAGAGTAACTTCTAAATCCTTCACGTTACGAGTCCTCTCCAATGGTTTGCCATCAATGAGGTACTGATACGCTATAAAACTCTTTTTCCGATAAAAAGAAATGACTTGGCATTTTTTAACATTAAGCTCCATGCCATTACTGCAGCACCAGTCAGAAACAATGCGGAGGGTATCTTGAATTATAATGTCATTAGCCCTATTCCATTAAAGAGTAAAGTACAAGAGCCCTATCCGGTCATCTCGCCTAAAGAAGAAACGAAAAAAAAAAGGATAGGAAGAAGAGAAAATAGGTAAGGAGTTATGGATTAATACCTCCCATCCACGGTCGAAAATCATAAGACTCACAGGGAATCTAGTGGGGCTGGAAAATTTACGGGTTTTTTAATTTCTCTGACGCTTTCAAGGGATTCAAGAAAAGAACTATCCCTAGGTATGCTTATTTTGGGCCATCAGAGGAAATTAGCTTGGGATTAGGAAAGAAGCAGACAAGATGCCCCAGTCCAAACTACGTAGAGTCAATAGAAGCTTGACGTCGATGAGCTAACTTTGATTCAAGGTTTGGCAGACAAGAAATCCAACATCCAACGCCAAAAGCTTTGAAAAATTGTCGAAATTCCATTTTGTCGTAATGTTTGTGTAAGTTGGTCAAACCGTTCCATCATATCTTCTCTTTAACTCACTTTCCCTCTCTCTCCAACCACCAAAATATAGAGTACATCGTTCCCACCACCCTGCTAGAGAGGATGCTCTATCTTATGACCTATTTTTCAATAGTCTCAAAAGTAGTTCAAGTTAGTGTACATGCCTCTCACTTGGTAATTTCAGCGCCATCTTCACCACCTCACCTATGGATGGATAAAAATGTGATAGCGAAAGAAATGAAGTTAAGGAATTCTGCTTTAACGTCTCCAAACCACAGTCGAATATCAACAGATATCGTACCTACAGATAAGGACGTGCAGCAGAATTATGATGTAGTATTTTTTGGATTGGAAGGAGGATGTGCTGTTTCCACAGTCCAGGGAAATCAGTAGATAACTTCTTAGTGCTAAATTTGTGGAGGCAACGAAGTGAAAGATCACTGATTTGAGAAAAGAATAGGGGAGATACCTCGTCGAATGTGGTCCTTTAATCGCCTCTTACGATATCTGGAAAGGAGCAGACCTTTTCTAAGCCATGGACTTGCAATTATAGTATTGATTGTTTTGTTTTTTAATAAGATGTTTATTTCTACCGTATATTAAGTAATTTTCTTAAATATAAATGATAATTATAAATATTTTGGTTGTGCAAGGTGATTAAGAGATCTATCAATTTATAGTCTTCTTCTTAGTCAGTACCTCTTTATCGCCTAAGCAATGTGAGGTTCTTTATAGAGCTGCTTCCATTATTCCCTGTCTGATGCCAGTTGCTTACGTTTCAGCCAATCCAGATCCCTTGTTGTAAATGTTTCACGCAAACCGTCTTCCAAGTTTTCCTTGGTCTTACTCTCAGCCTTCTTCCTTCTACCCTTTTCTCATAAGCAGGGAGAAAAGCTATCCTATTATCTGCTATTCTTATCATGTGGCCGGTTTTCCTGGATTATTTCATCAGCGGATTTCAGTTTCTGGTTACTTCTGATTGTTGTATTCCTGATCCGATCATGTCTTATTTTCCCCTCAATCCTTCTGAGGTATCTCATCACCATTGCTTAGAGTTGACTTCTATGCTTCTTAGTGAGGCTGGAATACGTCAGTACAGGTAGGAACGTGCTCTTATAAGACCTCATTCTTTGTATTCTTAGAGGCCTCTCTCTTGTTGATGAGACCATTTGTTATGGCACTTATAGAGTCTGTCTACGTTATAACATTTTCCTGGATTTCAGGGTCCATCGTCGCTCAATATAAAAATTTAATATAAATGTTAATTACAAGACACCCAAACTTTAGTGGAATTAAAAATTTCAAATTTTAGTGTATGTTTTAAATTTCGGCTAACATTACATTTAGATCACGATGTCCTTGTAATTTTTTGACTTCATTTAAGAATTTTTAAAATGAGTTGTCACATTATGTCGTATAAAAATGAGTGTAATAAAAATATTAGAATAGAATGGAACAGAAAAATACTTTATTTATACATTATTTACTGTAAATAATAAAAAGTAGAATAAATAGTGGAAACAGTCTAGTAAATATTAATAAATAGTTAAGGGATTAACTCGTTGGTGCCATATAAAATATATATATGTATTTTGTTTTGTATACTCTGGCCTCTTTTGTTAAGGGCGACATTATATTGCACCCGGGGGGAGACGGGAATAATTGTGACGTCGTCTCTCCTCCAAAGTGCCATTCTTTTCCCATTCATCAATTAAGGTCATTTCAATAATGGATACGTATATGAATTTCAAATTCAAAGAAAACTTGTCCTGTTAATAAGTTGCATTGGAAATCATTTTAAAATAAGTCTATATTTCATTTAAAGAAATTTTCAAGATTTAATTAATTCTCGGATTAATTATCTTTGGCCCACTTAATTAACATGTTTTTAATTAAACCTTGTTTTTTTTTTTTTTTTTTAATATGTATTGATTTACCTTTTATTATATTTATTCGATATACATACATATAAAAATTCTTATTTACCTTAAATATGTTTTATTTATAAATATGTACATATATATAACAGAGTATATAATTAGCTTGTATAAATTAAATATAAATCTAAACAAAAGAGATATATATGTAAAAACAAAACTAAAGTTATTAATTTACTAAACTTGTCGAGTATCTACAGAAGTAATTTATTTTACCTCAACTGACATCTTTATATTAAAAAAAAAAAGAAACCATTATAGAGAATTTATCTTAAATTTATACATTAAAATCTTTGAAAATAAAGTGGAGGGTTTTATATATATATAGGAATGAGAGGTAATAAACAGGTGTGTCCGGTATATCTAGTAGTTAAAACAATAATATATTGATGTACACCCTAAGGTGACAATCTTCTGTTTTTGAAGAGAGTGATTTGTTTGGTCTATTATGACTATTTATTTTATTAGTTTATTACTTCTATTTAGATTAGTTTTATATGTAATGGAAAGTTTCTTCCTTCCTTTATTATTTAGCTTATGTAATGGAAAGTTTAACTTCTTATGTAATTTTGGATATAATTTTTTGCAGCTTCCTTCTGATTAAAATATCACTCAACCAACTTTCCCTTATTTAATTCTAAGTAAGAAAAAGTTTGGAGGTAAGTTTGAGGTTTAAAAAAAAGTAAATAAAGTGAAAATAGATAAGTTTCTTTAAAAGTGGCCACTTTATCGCTTCTTAGGTTTCTTAGTACTTTGAGATTTAATTAGATTAGCCCGTATAGCTAGGGCAGCTTACTGGTGGTACCTAAATGGCTGTTAAGCTTCACCTATTGTCAAAGCTTTCTAGTAGCTGTGACGTCACTTAACTCCTCCCACAAGTTTCACAACGAAGTTGCCAAACTGTTCTGGAGCCGTTCGTGTAGCACATAGAATTGCCTAATGTTGGCGTTCCACGCTTCCAAGCCTTTCTGTCCAGTATAAATTTTGCTCGTCAAATTGTATCAGAGAACAGGTCTAAATGTGTTTCTACCTCCAGGTCTTCGCTTAGTTTTTTGATACGCTCCGCTATGCCTAGAACAAATGTTAGTTTGTCTCTTCAATAGTATAACTGCCACACCTCTGGTTTCACCTTCTAATCTAATCTAAAATAGAAACTCGGGGCCTCCAAAAGGAGGTTCAGCACTTAGACCTCAGCTAGGCCCATTGTGCACCCTGTAAGGACGCCTCACGTCAGCTCTGTAACATTAAAAAATGCCAGGGCTAAGGGAGTGAAATTTCTGATCCATGGGCGCCAAATTTCAGGAATCGTCTGCGAGCATAGTGTACGCACTCTTCAAGAAGGTTTAACGGTGCCTCATCCTTTTGTCCCCATTCCTGAAAAGTGGGTCCGCAAAGAGACCCACGTTATGCAGATAATTCCTTGAAAGGCATGGTCCTGTAACTAGGGCAGTAATTCTCCTCCCCATCCACTTTCGTTCTGCTGAGGATATAGTTTGTGCGAATCTTTAGAGGGGCCCCACAGGAAAATCTTTGAGTGCCTCACCCTACAATCTGGCTACACTTTGGATGTAAATATTGATTGTAGGTAAATTTAAAAGACTTTCCTAGGTTCCAGAGGGAGTGGTTCTCATGTAACCTTACGTTCCTCAAAAGGCGCCCTGCCAAGGAAGCTATTGAACTTCAGTAACCCCCACCTAATTGCAAGGTTTTTGTACATCAAACCACTATCTCGTGGGACATAATTAATCAAACGGAACTGATTAAAATCTACTGGGTTAGATTGGGGCTTAATTCCCAACTTTTCCCACACCTCTTACATCTTTCCAGAATGTTTTGGCCTTGTATGCAATAATATTTAAATGACAATTCCAAGTTAGCTTTTGGTCCTAAATACGTAGCTTCGATTAACTCACACCCCCAAATGTCGGTTGTCCGAGACCTCGCAAGCCCATCTTTCTTGTGAAGGAGACAACTTTAATTTTGTGAGGATTGATTAATGGTGAGGTTTTCCGCCTTGATCCACAATATTTAGGATTCCAACTATTGCCAGGGCCATAAGCAAAGACTAGGCAATGGAAGCTGTCGGCAGTTAATTGGCCATAAGATAGGCTAATATCGTCCATTGCAGCGGCGACATTGTACCTATGCCAAACAGTTGACAGCTAGCCTCAATAGAGAAGATGTCTAGGATAGCTTTGTTAATCCTTCTCAACAAGATTACATTTAATGCACTGGCAAATTGTTGGTGATGTGGCCGCTTTTTGTCAGTGCGTTTACCAAGGACATAGCGGATAGGTTTATTAAAGACCCTTTCTATATCCAGGAAAGTAGCTGAAAGAAAATTTCTTTATCCTCAAAGGATTAAGTAGCCTGTTTAAGTCTCCATTACTAGGTGTGTAGATTTTCCTGTATGGAAACCATATTAATGGTCATTGAGGGGATGATTTCCCAGAATTTCGTCCTTTAAGTGCCTATCAGCTTCTATTATCTTCAATAAGAAAGGAAAACAGATTTATTGGTCTAAATGTCTTTGGGATCTGATCTACGATTCTCCCTATCTTAGAGGGAGATATACATCTTTCACCTAATGCCATTTTCTTGGAATGTATGTCCAAGAACATGATTGCATACTCTTTACAATTTCGCATTTGTGCGGAATCAACCGTATTGTAAAATAACTGGATAAATGCCAAACTCAATTGATTTAATAGGTTGGAAAAGTGAAGTGGTGGCCCATGGTGGCCTATTCGGCTGTTTACTGGGTTGTAACTTTCCAGTCTGCCCATCATTACTTTACCCATTGCCCGCAAAGGGTATGTGTCCCATGCAGTTACTTGGAGAGAAACGACTTCACGGGTTACCATGTATTTCGTTAGAACAGTACACAATACATTCTAAACTTTACAGACAAGGACAAACACAGTACAGAAACTAGGGTCTCCGTCCCTAGTTAATTGACGTAAGCCAAGGGAGAGGAAAGTGATTAGCTCAGTGGTTTCCTTAAAAGGCATGGCCCTGTAACTAGGGCAGTAATTTTCCTTAGCTCCGCTATCGTTCTGCTGAGGATATAGTTTGAGCAAGTCTCTTTTGAGGGGCCCTCCAGGAAAATCTTAGAGTGGACTAGCAACGCGGCAGTCCCGAGCTCGGGCAGTACCCTTACATTTTCTCTTCCTAGGAGCCTGTATAACTCATTGCCCGCCCGGTAAAGGACAATGTTGTATGTAGCTAGAGAACACTATTTGGAGGCTGCTAGTGCACTGAGAAGGCTCTGGGGGGCAGAATAAATCTTTCAGATCGCAGAGCAATAATCCCCTACAACAATCTACAATATACCCAATCCATCCTCCTAATTTTTTTAGGCATCTTCTCCAAAAATCTCATACTTCTATTGTTTTTGTATAAGAGTGTGTAAAACTGAATTTGCTCTATGCAAGACTGTGTTGTCACATTGTCTGAAAAACGCATCCTGAAGATGGGCGAACGCCCGAAACCAGTCGATGACCACAAAATGAAGCAGGGTACCACGGATGCTTTCTCTGATGCTTTCCAGCTCTGCGGAACCAACCACCACAACAACTTTTTTGTATAAGTCTGATGGACCATGTTTCTGATGGATATACTAGGATGCTCTCTATAATAGCCTTGAAAATTCTTCTCTTGTTAATTATTGCTAATAGATAATACTATAGATCATAGATAATTCGTCCACAGATATCTGGCGATCTACTGAATTAACTTCAGAAAAATTGCTGTTGGTTTAATTCCCCCTAAATTCAGTAGTTTTAGTGGAAAACATCTTTAAACACTAATATCTTAATACATTGTATTTATAATAGAAATATGTAAATATAAATTTGACAGAGTAAATCACATTATAACAAAATCTTAGCATTTAAAATTGATTGTCTTTAATGAACTAATACTGGCTGGCAATCAATTACTTTTTTTTTATTTTTTCTGTTTTTGGAAATGAGTAATTAAAATTTTCTAAAAAGAACTAATGAATAATAAATTATTAATTTGTACACTAGAAGCGTAAACCTGTAGTTGTTTATGTTAACGTTAATTCTTTCTCCTTCTGTCTTTGTTCATTCTTGCTAAATAAGAATGTATTTATAATAAAAAAAAAGGAGAGATTTCATTGAGTTGAATGTATATGTATGTGTATGTACGTGTGTGGGATGAATTGTGGAGAAAGAGAATTAGTGGTACTTACTCACCACACTGACTGACTATAGCGAGAGACAGATAGATGTGTGGTTCTGAAACATACCAACAACTGAAGAGAGTTGTGAATGGCAATACCATATATGGTGAAACCAGGCTTACCACTCTAGTCCTGTTTTAGAAGATAATGTAACCAGACAACACCACCTCTATTCTTTGCTCATTCTGTCCTCGCTATTGTCTCCACCATATCCCCTTACTCACAAAAACACACACACAGACAACATTAACTCTAATCTAGTGATTTCTTTTCACTTATTTTTATATTCTTACCATTCTTAGCAAAACCAAATAAATAAGGACAATTTTTTAACTTTTTCTTGAAAAAATAAAATAAATGCTTGCGGTTTTTTTTTGCGTATTACGTCCAACACCAATATCAGTTTTCATAGTGGGGGGGCGGTTAGCTGATTCTATCCATTAATCATGAATACCCATTTAAAAATCCAAGGCCAGCTTGGGAATTCCCCCACATCTCCTTAGTATCGACTTAACAGTAGCTAGTAATCTACAGAGCTGTCTTGGCGCCTATCATAGATATTTAACTTTCTCTTATTCCTTGCAAGAGAAAGCAATTGCGATCGTGCCAGATTTATGAAATTAACTTTATACCAGAAAATACATGTTTTAGGCTCCCCTGAATACGAAAAAAAAGTTTTTAGCGAATGGTAGTTTAATAGATACCTAACTTAGTTCTACCCAGGGATTGAAATCATTAATTATTTATGGTTTGTAAAAAAAAAAAATCATATCACGATTTTGATTTCTACTTTTATGATTGTGTAGTGGAAGAAAGAAATGAAAGAAAATAATAGTTTTGAAAAATAGTTTAGAATATTTTATAGTGTGAAAAATAGAATTTTGTTATATTTTAAATGTATCTTAAGTGCAGTGAAAAGAATCAGGTACTGTAAATTAAGGTCATTGCTATTAAATTTTTGACAAAGGCACAAGAATCCGTTAAATTAATACAATGCTATTTGGCCAACTGTTTTATAAGAGAAAATCCCCTGTTAGAGAGGGGATTCTTTTAAGACAATCTGTTTAAGACACCGAACCAGAACACATCAGGACTGTGCCAGTTATAAGTTAAAACATAAGAGTTTAGCATTTAATCTAGATAAATAATTGATTTATACATAATGCTGTGATATTATAAAGCTATTTAAATTCACTTAGAGAATATATTTATTTCAAAAACAGTGGTGATTTCTTGATTATTTTCTGATACTTCATTCTCTTAAACTATACTTACAAGCCCTTTTACAAAACCGCTCAAGCCACTACTACAAACTACAACAACTCAACACACCCAAATACATTTCAACTGCCTAAATGGTATCAATTTTATATGCAGAGTCAAATGAAATAAACATTCTAAGATTTTCCGGATGATACGTTTTTGCCTAATTTAGATGAACAAATACATGTATCTGCACCAAATTGCACTCTATTTTCTCCATATCGCACTGATCTGCATTGTGCAGACCCGTATATTTACTGCACCTTGTCTGCCCTCTACACTGGATGCTTGAATGTCCATACGGAGACAATTGAAGCATTGTCTCCAGTGAGAAACATAGGGCTCCACTCTGAACCTCGCCCCATACAAAGTGACATATATCGGAAGTTTCTGACTGTTGAAGGTCAAGAATCAAGTTTCAAGAGGCCTATTTTCGGATCTTTAATATACACTTTCTACTTTTATTACCGAAATTTCGCTTCGAACATGGTGCAGAATTTCCTCCTCTGATAAGGATACTTCCATCCCTCTAATGACTCCCCTTCGAATAAATTCGATATTCTGGAAAATAAGCTCTGAAATTTCGTTTTTCCAAACCTCTGTGGTAAATTAGGTAGTTAGCCGCTTCAGATGTTTCTGTTATAATTTTCATTCGGGTTTTTTCCTACAATTCTGATATCAACTATTTCAGTTGAATAGCTGTTGTCCTCTGTATATATCCATTTACCGAATGTGACTCGATGGATATTGCTCACATTCCCTTCCCGATCTTCTATGTGTAGAATGTAGGGACCTATGTCCAGTTCAAGTTACAAACCCGTCAAGTTCGCACCCCTGTTTCATAGATACTTCCTTATTAATTTTAGTAATATTACTATTATTATCAGTATATTCTGAATATTCGCTCTATTATCCTTAATTTTCACCACTTTCGGCGCGCGCATGCCCCAGACTCGTATTATCGCGAGTCAGCGATCTCTTGTGGCCTTTCCCAGACTTATCGTTGTTATTATAACTAATATTAACATTGTTATTTTAATATTAATATCCTTATTATTATCATCTGAACACTTATCTTTTCTGTCTGCCGGTGTTCCTCTGACATGAGATAGGCCTCCATTGGGCTATCCCATCACCAATACTGCTGTGTTGTGTCGTTTATTTTCCTCGATAATCCAAAATTTTCTTTTCTATCCCTACTTTAACTCCAAAAAAGCCCAATCTTACTAAAATTATTGGTTGCAAATTCCCTAACCCTAGCAAAATTTGCAAATTTTAGAGAGCCCTCTAAATTAAAGTTTTTAACCCGTTACCCCAGAAACGTATTGAACATGGAGATATAAAAACAAAACAAAAAAATCGATTTTTTGTATGGATAAATTCAAATTAAAAGTTTTTGATGAATTTACAAAAAATCAAATTCTCATGGTTTCTTTTTTATGGGGGAAAAAAAATTAAACAACATCCTTTTGTGCCTGTAAAAATTAATTACCTATTATTGAATAATACATAATTAACTAAATAAAATAAATTTAAGAAGAATTTAATTTCAAAACAATAATAAACTCTAAATGTGTAGACGATAGTCTTGTACCGGAAGTCATTCAATTTGAATTTTATTGACTATGAATTGACTATTATTTGTTTACAGTCGCGTATTAGCTACTATTCTACCAATTATCAGTCACAATTTCAAAACAGTAATCAGCTCTAAATGTGTAGAAATGATAGTCTTGTACCGGAAGTCATTCAATTTGAATTTTATTGATTATGAATTGACTATTATTTGTTTACAGTCGTGTATTAGCCACTATTCTACCAGTTATCAGGCACGATTTTTTTTATTTTTTGAGAGAAATAACAATAAATCACAGGATAATTCTTATTTCTGAGCAGAACATAAATCTTCCAAAGGTTTATAATTAATTTCCATTGAAATAAGAAAAAATGTTAACGATTCATTTTTACTTTTATTTAAAAATCATACAGAATTTAAAAAAAATATCGATCAAAATAACTTACTCTCATTTATCAACTCATAAAGTACGAAATTTTATAGGAATTAATTTTTAGTTTTAAGAATAACTCTTATATTCAGTTCCTATATCTACTACCACTTAAGATGTATTTGTAATCAACCAACCGAAGAGATAACTGCAACAACATTAAAAATATTTAATAATAATAAAAAAAAATGTTAAAAAATAATTATTAAAGTGGTTTAGTATCTTTCCATTCGACAATTCAGTTCTTTTAACTCGTATTTACAAAAAAACATTGGAATCTGATTTATTTATAGGAACATCAAGCTAGGGAATATTGATGTTCAATCTCTTCGACATTATATAGAGGGAGCAAAACCTTTTTACTTTTTTTCTATAGAATTATTATAAATTTAGTTTTTTTAATTGTAGGGAGGTGGGATAAGACTGGCCCATTCGAATTGCTAGCTAGATTGACAGCCCTATTATAAAACTGTTGTGCAGTAGTGTTCATTATTTTTCAAATTACATCACGATTGAATAGAATGAAATTGAAGTTTATATTCATATTACTATCTAGTTTCTTTTTCTTTCATTTCTTTACACCACTACATATCCTCTATTTATTATTTTTCTTATGGCTATATAATTTTGGCGTATCTATATTTGGTTATCATTTTAAAAATATAATCCAGATGAATTTTCAATGTGTATAACTTCAAATGTATATTTTCAAATAAAGGAGATAACTTCATCTCCTTGGCTAAAAATATAATTGGGATAGTATATGGGAAGAATGAATACTTTTTTGATAAAATCTCGCTCTACATTAATTAACAAGATCATCTAATATTTTCCACCCCAGACATAGGCGCCGTAGAATTAGAATTAGAATGACGCAGGGGGTGGGAGGGGGGATCCAACCCAGACACTACAGCTTACCCATTAGGGCTTATTGTGCCAACTTCCTAATGTCTAATAGAGAAATCCCCCTCTTCTTCATGAGGTCCTTCTTGCAGTACGATATACTCCGGTCTCAACGTGCCAAAGATCTCGTACCGCAATCTGCCGATTGCGACATAATCAAACAACAGATAAGTGACCGTTTCCTTCTTTTCCTGACATATACAGGTCCGTCATCAGACAAATCTGATACCTGCTTAAACCCCTGGGTTTCTCTGGTTCTTCTCTTGCACAGACCTGGCATAATCAGTTTGCCGTGTCCTGCCCCAGTGGCGACTATGTTTTCTCCGAGTACAATCCCTCAGAGACGTCCTCGTCATACATTTGGCCATCCCCAGAATAAGTTCCGGCCCACAAAATGGAGTGTTCGCTCCATTCCTGGCTAGTTGGTCGGCACCCATACCATCCGCACTTTATTGTGCCGGGAAAGCACCTCCAGAGGTCTCTACACTCCCTGATCAGGGAAGGCCTCAAGAGCCTTCAGAATGGAGAATTTAATAGTTTAGATTCGCAAAACATTAATTTTTATTAATTTTTTGAAGTTTCCAATTTAAATTTTTGGGAGTTCAAGCAGCTGCACATAGTTCCCATCATTCTAAATTCTTTCTTTAGCCTCAGAAGACGTTGTGTTGTATTAAGGAAAGGCTTTTTAATGTTATATATGCTGATATAATATTATGTTCTCTGTATTCATGCGAAATGTCTACAACCAAAGGAGGTAGTGATAGATAAGAAAATTGCTTAATCGTTCTTTTTCCGAGGAAGAGGATTTTCTTAGTCGTTCCTCTGAATTTTGCATCCAATGGAACATTCATTAGGTTTAGCAACAATAATTCGGATAGATCAATTTATCGAGCTGTAGGAGGGAAGAAATTATTACTGAACTAAGCGTATTTTTCAAAGATGATAGTATTGTAATATTGAAATAAAATATTTTAACCTAAAGGCACGGAATTTTTGGAATAACAGTCTTTTAATTGACCAAATATAATTTCATTCATAAAACTGTAGGCTCATTTTACGGCCCAGTTAAGGATTAACGTATGAATGAAAAATGATGTAGAAATATATGGAATGACATTGAACGAAAATTTCTTTATGAATGAGTCTCTATTTTATAATAAACATCTGTTTTATTATTACATCATATTCGATGTTAATAATTTTTTTTTTTTTATTGCCATAACATAAAGTATTGTGATTGGGTAAAATTTAATAAATTGTGTATTCAGTAGAATTACATCTTCTGGAGCCCCCTAAATTATTAAAAAAAAATAAATAAATAAATTAGCATAAGGTGTGCATGTATCAACAAAATATAAATTTACGAACAAAATATAAAACGATAAATTTACCGGAAGAAGTTCAAACTTGATATCACAAGTGCAGATTCTAACACATGGCTTTTGGTAAAATTCCATTAACCGAATTGCAATTGATTATTGTTTTTTTTAGCAATTTCATATTCTACCTGTACACATAAATACTTTACTATTACTACTATTACTTTACTATTACTTTTATTTCTTATATTAGGTATGAGAAGGAGAGAATGATATGGATTTGAAAGATAAATAAACTGGAAGTAATGCTGAACACTGTATAATCAGAAAGTAACACCAACTGCCAGGACTTTACACGAAAATTGTAGCGAGAGATTTAGAGTGAGAGAAGACAAAGGTAGTGGTTGGTTGCTGTCGCGTTGTAAATGTTGTATAAACTGTTCTAAAGATTGTCACGTGTATAGCTAGCGCAGCTGTATTTAAACAGAGTCTTCCAGTCTAGTCTGGCCTAAGTAGTGAGTGAGACTTTCAATTTTTGTGTGTCTCTCTCTGAGCTTTAGATACCTCTTTTCGCATCCTATTACATCATCTAGATTGTAGATTGTTGTAGGGGATTATTGCATGCGACCTGAAAGATCTATTGTGCACCCGGAACCTTTTCCAATGCACAGCAGGCCCCCAAGCAGCGTTTCCTAGCTACAGACAACACTGCCCATCACCGGTCAGTGAGTTGTAGAGGCTCCTAGGAAGAAAAAATCTAAGGGCAGCATGCTGGATTCAAACCCGGGACCTCCGTGCTGCTAGTCCAGCGCGCTACCACTGAGCTAATTCCTTCCTTCTCTCTTGGTTTTTGCCAATCAACTAGGGACGGTGTATGCGGTCCTTGTCTGTAAA
This sequence comes from Triatoma infestans, assembly GCA_011037195.1. Classification (NCBI taxonomy): domain Eukaryota; kingdom Metazoa; phylum Arthropoda; class Insecta; order Hemiptera; family Reduviidae; genus Triatoma; species Triatoma infestans. Next base: position 69,192 of record JAAEAF010014613.1, on the reverse strand, counting down.
CTGGTAGAGTGTATGTAGTTTAAATGTATTCTGTATTGTACTGATGAAGTGCATGGAATACTGAGCTGTGGTAACCCGTGGGGTCGCTACTCCCCAAGTAACTGCAGGCAACAGATACCCCTTGCGGGCATACATCATCTATCGTTAATATTCTTCACCTGTATCACTGTTCACAGATGCATCCAGTAGTCCAACTACGTCAACGGAATTGGCTTGCCAAAAACGTCATTTTTTTGGCTCACTGAATGTACCTAAAGGTGATTTATTTTGTTTTTCTCTTAGCACAGCTATGGCAGGTTTGAACGTATTTTTGTACATCATATGAGATGTTTGGCCAACTGAATTGTGATTTGATATGTTCATAGAAAACACATATCATGATAAAGGCGAAGTACAGTATTGCTAGCGTAGCTGTATATATATACAGAGACTCCCACTCTAGTGTGGCCAAAGTAGCGAATGAGGCTCTCAATTTTTGTGTGTGTGTGTGTGTGTCTCTCTCTCTCTCTACTTTAGATCCCTCTCTTCGGATCCTATAACATTTCTCTCTAAAAAAAAAGAAGATATCTGTAGGATTCTGCAGAGCTACAACATTCATAAAATAACATGTAATCACAATATTGGTTGTACCACCTATGTAATATTAAGATACATTGCTAGAATTCCAAATTTGAAGAAAATCGGCTAGCACAAGTTGAATTTTACATCAGGTATAGGTTTCTGCGTTTTTGGAAAGCCTCTTTCTCAAGTTTACTTTAACATGGAAATCTTAGTGCACGGATTAGAACTAACACTTTTGTAATATGCTGCCATAAGTCACAATTATGCTAAGGGGATTCGGGGAGGCCTATGACTTAGGCTTAAATTTAAACTTCTGTTACAAGCTTCGCTAATGTTTTTAGACAGAGGGCGCTGTCACACAAGTTGCATTAAAGTAATTAACAAGTATAATTCCTACCAATTATTTATAGGAGGTAATTTCATCTCTGCAATTAAACATTTATTAATCATTGCAAGTTTAAATAAAATTTGACAATTAACATTGCAATAATTGCGTAATGAGAGAGAGTCGTTTGAGTGTTTCACAGCCGATTTTTTTTTATCCTGTTTTAAGCAATGATTTTTAAATTTCAAATTGCAATAATAGACACCGACACACCCAAATCGGAAATATTTTCAATTTGTCAGATATTAGACCCTCACGTGTTAATCTAGTGGCTAGCGCACTCACCTTTCGTGCGAGAATTCAGGGTTCGATTTCCGTGAGGACAAAGTCGGTAGTTGACCCACTATCGTGATAAAAAGTGGGAATACACATAGTAGCGCCCTAGGTAGCGAAGGCTAGAATTAAACGGCGTGGGAAGTGCGGCGTGCTTACCACACGCCCCCCTATTACATCGCCGTTTGGCAAGCCTTGGTCCTTCATGGGCTGTTGCGCCATAGAGTTTTTTTTTTTATTACTCTTATTAACTTAAACCTATGGTGCAACAGCCCAATCAAGGCTTGCCATAAAGCGATTTTCATCGGTAAACCCCCCTCGGCTTCCACGCCGTTTAGTTCTCGCCTTTGCTACCTATGTTCATTACCAATGGGAGCTTACCATTTTTTCTCATGATTTTGATCCAATACCGCCTTTGCCCTTTCAGGGAAACAAACTCTGAATTCTCGTACTTAAGCCGATTGCGATAGCCTTTAGATCAACGCTTAAGAACTATTACTCAATTATTACTATTAAGTAGCCTTAATAGGTTAGTATGACTTTGCACTTTTCGACATAATTGCTCCACTTGAACCAGCCTTTGAACTCGTTTTTCCCTGTTTGACCTTAAGTCTGGCAATAAAGTTGTAACATTACCAAATCCTTTTGCTTCCTTGAGATCTCCTCTTCGTTTATCCTGGTAATTGTCGCCATATTTGGAGAATGTTGTTGAAACACTCCCCCCCCCCCATAAAGATTGTTACGACAGAAAAATCAAGTACTTTCAGAAAGGCTTTCAACTTTTTTGGGAGGGGATTTATGAGGCTGGTATTATTCTCGAAATATAGTTCCACTTCACTCACCGAGAAAAACCTAGAATACAATAAATGCGCATTTATAATTGAAGATCCAAAAACCAGCAACATTTTTCACACTCATTTCATTGGTCATGGTTTTATGGAACGATGCTTTTACGGATCATGAATCGGGTGGAGGCCAAGTCATCTTTTTTTTTAACCGAAAAAAAAAGGAAAAGATTAAGATCTTCATTTACTTACTTACAACCAAAATGATATGTTCGCCGTCTCAGATTGACAGATAAGTAAGCCCATTTTTAAGAATCCTTCGAGAACGAAGGCCTTGCTTTGTATTTTGCCGCCCTAATGCTACTTACAGTTGACAAGTCCGTCTCTTAAGACCTTACTAAAAGTTAAAATCTTCCCAAAAGCATCAGATTTTTCTGTTAATAGAAACGTGGATCTTGGACCAATGAATATTTATTTTTCTTTTTTTCTCTTTTTTTTTATGTATTTTTTTTATAAAAAAAAAAAACTTCCTTTGGAATTCAACAATCCAAATTTCCATAAGATTGCAACATAGTTTTACATAGAAAGTGTTTTGTGGAATTATAGATGTTTTGGAGAATATCTACAAAAACTACACCCACTAGAGCTTAGAGAACATTTTGTCGCTGATATATTAGCGGCTGTTTGTATCGTCTGATTTGTGTAATAGTTTGGAATATTGTTTGGATACTAAAAGCACGTCAGAATCCCTGAAGATGTGTTTTATGTTGAAAGGTAGCCCCTTCCATTTTGGAAAAGTGTAATAGTTTGGAGTATTGTTTGGCTTGGACAAGCACGTCAAAATTCCTGAAGAAGTGGACTAGTTCATGGAACATGAAATGAACAGTATGGATTTTTCTGTTTTATGTTGAAAGACAACCACTTCCATTATGGCTACTTTCTTGAGTAGTTATCTATAAATAGTGACCGTGTCATCAATAATACCAGAACTACATAGCAACTATTCAAAACACACAGACACACACACACACACATCAATATACATATGTAGGTATATATAAATCTGCATATGTGTTGCAATATTGTTTCATTATATCTGAAAGTGGATTTTTTTTTTTTTTTTTTATGTAGGCAGTTAAATTAATGTGTTTTCATTTCTTTATTCTCTCGTTAACTCATTTAAATAATTGTCTATACCACTAACATCACTCTACACAATGTGCTTATGACATTGTTTTTTTTTTTTTTTTTTAATTTTTATTATTACTCAAATTATAATTATACTTCCAATTATTGAATTAATGGGAATAATTGTTTTTTAATCCTACTCAGGGATTTTTAAATTTTTTGTTTGGGTAACCATTTATTATGCATTAATAATTTAGTGAAAGTCTAGTCGATCAAACAATAGAGATCAAACTATTTATTGAGAATTTGAACTAAAATTTTATTGGCGTTGATTTACTTTAAGCAGATACAAATTTTCAGAAGCTTGAAAATTTCATTCACTTCTGGTTTGAGATTTCCAGAAGACATCTTCAAAAATAAAATAAAAAAACATCGGAAGAAGTTCAAATTTAAACTGAATAATTCGGTTTTATCGTTAATTTGGAAGAACGTCAATGACGTAGTTTCAAATATATACAGGGTGTCCCAAGGTATATGGATAACGACTTTTTCTCGGAAACTAAGATAGCTAGAAAAAAACTAAAAAATACATGTCCCTGTAGTTTTTTTTGTTAGAAAACCAAATTTAATTTGCAAATTAGTTTTGGTGCTTCGAGAAGCGAGATACAGGCACCAACTTCATTTTTTTCAAATGGGTAGGTGTGGTTTTTATTTAAGAAATAGATTCCTCTATTTTTTGTAAGAAAAATTTACTTGAACGGTTTTTTTCTTTGAGCGATATTTTACAAGTTATGAATGGAAAACGTGATTCCTATAAGAAATTTCAAAATGATATTATAACGGTTTTTTGAATGAATAAGAAGAAAAGTACTATTTTATTATAAATTTTACTCCTCATTAATTACAGGTCTTGCTCAAACTGGACCTCACCATTAGAGATGCATACACATGCTTTTTCCTGCCAATTGTACCTTACAACCAAAGAAATACATCTCTAATGGTAGGGGCCAGTTCGAGCAAGATCTGTAATTAATGAGCAGTAAAATTTATAATAAAATAGTACTTTTCTTCTTATTCAATCATAAAACCGTTATAATATCATTTTGAAATTTCTTATAGGAATCATGTTTTCATTCATATTTGTAAAATACCGCTCAATGAAAAAATCCGTTCAAGTAAATCATTCTTACAAAAAATAGAGGAATCTATTTCTTAAATAAAAACCACACCTCCTCATTTGAAAAAATGAAGTTGGTGCCTGTATCTCGCTTATCGAAGACCAAAACAAATTTGTAAATTAAATTTGGTTTTCTAACAAAAAAACTACGAGGACACGTATTTTTTAGTTTTTTTCTAGCTATCTTAGTTTCCGAGAAAAAGTCGTTGTCCGTATACCTTGGGACATCCTGTATATGTTTTTAATTGTGGTTGGTTCCGCAAAGTTGGAAAGCATCAGAGACATGATAGCCTGGTTCTTTTTGTGGTCATCGACTGGTTTTGGGCGTTCGCCCATTATCAGGATGTTTTTGTCAAAACAGTGTGATAACTTAACACTTTGCACAGAGCAAATTTGGTTGATACACATTCTAGTTTCACTAGAATCTTCTTCCCTAGAAGGAGGATCTAGAAGATTAAGAAGGAGAAGAAGGATCTGCTTATCAAAAAGAATTTAGTTTGGTACAGTATTTAGTTGATACTGTGTGTACCGACTAAATTTGCTCTGTACAAGTCTATGTTGTCACACTGTTTTGACAGAAACATCCTGACAATGGGCAAACGCCCGAAACCGGTCGATGACCACAAAAAAAAAAAGCAGACTCTTACGGAAAATATCTCTGATATATTTTTAAACGAAACATCTACAGTTTTTATTATTGTGGTTCGTAAAACTGCGCGAAAATATATTCTTATGGGATTTTATATTGTAATATAACTTTGCCCATAAAATAAACTAGTGTGATGCTTGACAGAAACATAAAATTGAAGTCAAGTCTCCTTATACGAACTCGATTAGCCTTAATCTGGCCACGAATGAGAAAGAATAAAAATAAGCAGCTATGACGGATAAAAACGCAGTTGTAACCTACGTATGTAACATGCACGTAATTTTCTTTAGACATGGAATTCTATTAAAGATTAGGTTTTCTTTTTCTGATTAATTCTGATTAATACAAGTTGGAAATCAAATTGGTTAACACACATAGCATGTGATACTGGAATATAATTACATTGTGATGTAATATCACAGATTCCCAACATTTTTAAATAAAAGTTATATCTGGCCAATTAGCTTTCAAGATTTAAAGAAAAAAAAAAGTCGGAACTAATCACGAAAAAATCCCAAAAATCTGGGTTTTTTTTTTTTTTTATAAAATTTGGGTTTTTTTAATAAAATTTATTTATTTATTTTGCAATGGATACAATACAAGCAAAAGTGATGAATTAATGTAGTAATTATGAAGTAATTTATGTACCGGTATAATATTTACGTATGTATAGTTTGAGTGATATGAACAACTTAAGTAGATGTAGATTGTTGTTGGAGATTATTGCACTGCGAGCTGAAAGATTTATTGTGCCCCCCCCCCGGAGGCCTTCTCCATTGTACCTCCGCCTCCAGCAGGTTCTATACTAGAGACCCACTGCCCATCACCGCAGTGAGCTGTAATGCCCTACGAAAAAAAAAATCTAGGTCAAGCATGCTGGATTTGAACCCAGGACCTCCGCGTTGCTAGTCCAGCGCCCTACCACTGATCCCTTCCTTCTCTCTTGGCTTTCGCCAGTTAACTAGGGACGGAGACCCTAGTTTGTGTACTGTGTTTGTCCTTGTCGGTAAAGTGGAGAGTGTATGTTGTTTAAATGTATTGTGTACTGTTCTGATGACGTGCATGGAGCTGTGGTAACCCTTGTGGTCGCTACTCCCCAAGTAAACTGCATGCAACAGATATCCCTTGCGAGCTAACGACTTAAGTAAGAGCTGTAAGTTCCTCATTTTGACAAGCTTACACAGCAGCAACCCTAGGAAGCCGGCGTTATACGTTACGATGGTCGCATGGCCACCGCCGCTTCAATCTAACGAGGAGCTTTTGATATTATCTTAATATTATATATATTCTTGTACATAATATATACTTATGCAGTAGAACCATACATTTCACTGAAGCGACACTTTGCAGGGAATATTTACCGTTGTAGCTCCAGCATAATCAATTTTTCAAAAATAAATGTTTCATTAACAAGTGATAGACATTTATGACGTAATTAGTATACGAATTAATAAAAATGTTCTGTGTCCCATGACTAAAAAAAAGTCTGCTGTGAAACACTCACACTACTTTCTCTACCGTCGTCTTTTAAACACGTGTTTAAAACCGTCGGCATTTTTATGGAGAAAATCACAAAAAAAAATAATGAAAAATTCAGTAAAGTCCACTTCCACAAAACCGATTTTCTTCAAACTGAGAATTTTGGCAACTTATATAATTTTAAATAATATTATTAAGTTGATAGAATTGTGTAGCACATTGTTTGAACTAAAACAGTTTTTTAGAGGAAACCATAACACGCAACCCCTTCCCCAAAAATGCCCTTAAATGAAACTTTCCCGAAGAAATGTTTCAAATAAATGCCCTGTAGCTCTTTGTATGTGTGTAGTTGATATAACAAGTTTAATGAAAATCGTTGGAGTAGAAAACGGAAAACTACTTCAGTAAAACGCACTTCCGCTCAACCGATTTTCTTCATACTCGGGATTTCGACAACGTATTTAATTCTAATTAATATTATTTAGATGATAGAATTGTTTAATAAACTTAAACAGCACTTTATTGGGAACATAAAGCCTCCATCTCTCCCCCAAAAGTGCCCTTAAATATACGTTGTAACTCTTTGTATGTGTAGCTGATATAACCAGTTTTTAAAGAAAAAATCGTTAGAGCCAATTTTGAGAAAATCACAAAAAAAAACCTGAAAAAAATATTCAGTTAATTGGCACTTAATGGTTGATGGATTTGCCCAAAATCTTTATGTCTCATGGCGAAATAGTACGGGATCTAAACGGAATACCAAGATTGTGAACTTCCTGCAACTTTTCGTTTTTTGGTTACTATTTTCCCAAAAATCCTCTTTTCTCGACTCTAGGAACCTCAAAACATATATTTCCGGTCAAAGCTCAATTTTGAAAATTTGGCACGAACGCAATACTTCCTCTAATAGCAGTTAGAGAAAGGTTTTTTTTTTTTGTCCTACGTCATGACTTCGACTATTCAGCCATTCTACGTCACGTGGCCCAGTTTAAAATTTTAGACTATTCTGGCGTACTGATGTTGTTCATTTAGTTGGATAACCAGGGAACGATTATAGAACAATTTCTCACGCGAACAAGTTCAACCCCCTATTAGAGAAAATAAACATAACTATTCAGTAAAAGCGCACAACCGCAATGATGAATTTCGACCGAAACCGTCAGATGCGGTGATACCTGCAAAAAAACATTTTTGAGGTTTCTAGGTTTTTTTTGTTTTTGTTTTATGAGATATTCTGTTTATACACACTCACACACACCCGGTATAAAACTTTTCAATTTTTTTTTTTTTTTAATTCAGCGCTTTCAAGAGTAATATTTCCGTTAAATTTGATACAATCGCAAAAACTTCTCCTTTCCGCAATAAGAGGAAGTAAACATTACATCCAATAAAAATTCTCTTTTTTTTTTTCTAGCAAATCTAATTGTTTGCTAGCTGTCTTTAAAAAAAAATTAGTATTATTATATTGCTAATGATTATATAAATAACTAGCTAAACCCGGCCACGCTTCGCTGTGGCTCAGTCTGATTTTAATTATTAGGGAAGTAAATAGAAATATTATAATTAACATAGATTCAGCAAAAAAAACATATCATTCAATTTAATACCCTACTTTGCGTAGCTGTAAACTGAAAGGAAAGAAAGAAAAAATGTTTTTATCTAGAATTAGAATTAGAATGATGCAGGGGGGGGGACTAAGACCCAGGCACTGCAGCCTCCTATCGAGGCTTATTGTGCCAACCCCTCAAACCTAGTAGTGGAAGCCCTCCCTCTTCATGAGGTCCAAAACCTTCCCCACCAGTCCCTCCTGGAGCACGATTACCTCCGGTCTCAAGGTGCCGAAGATCTCGTACCTCAGTCTGCCGATTGCAACGTAATCAAACAACAGGTGAGAGGCCGTTTCCTCCTCCTCCTGACACAGTCTGCACAAGGGCTCTACATCCACCAACCCCACCTTGTGTAGATGTTTTTTGAACCGGCCATGCCCAGTAAACAGGCCCGTTATCAGAGAAATCTGATACCTGCTTAGACCCAGGATGTATCTGGTCCTTCTTTCACACAGCTCAGGCATGACCATTTTGCCGTGCTTCGCCCCAGTACTCAGCCTCCAGTATCGGTTATGTTCCCTCCGAGTCCAGTCTCTCAAAGCCGCTCTCACCATACTTTTGGCCACCCCTAGAGCAGGTTCCGGCCCAAGGAAGGGAGTATTCGCTCCCTCCCTGGCCAGTTGGTCGGCTATTTCATTTCCCATGATCCCATTATGCCCCGGCACCCATACTAGCCGCACTTTGTTGTGCCGGGATAGTCTCTACACTCCCTGACCAAAGGGGAGGTGATTCTGAACGCTCGAAGAGCGTTCTGCGCAGCTTGGCTGTCCGAGAAGATGCATATCTCTCTATTTCTAGAGTCCATACGCAGGTTCACTTCAGCACAGATCTTTATTGCATAAACTTCAGCCTGGAACACTGTGGAGTAACCACCGAGAGACCTCGCAATACGTACCTCCGGCTTGACCCCGTAAATCCCGGCTCCAGTTCCGCAGCCATTTTGGACCCATCCGTAAATCAGGATCCCCCAATCCAGCCCCGTTTCTCCCAGCTTTTAGCCCACTCCGACCGTGACGTTACTATCACTTGGAAGGGGAGCTCAAAGTGGAATGTTGGACAACTCACCTCCCCAGCCATTCTAAGGATAGGGCCAGGGTCTACCTTCTGATGTTTTTAACTAAAAGTCTTTTTTTTATTGTAAAGCTAGTGAATGGACTATATTTTTTTGTTTGTCCGTTTTCTGCATAAACATAAAGATCAGATGGTCTACCGACTCTGGAGCATGCGACATATAATTGCCATGAGAGAAGCATTCGTTTTCTTAATTCAAACCGCACACTTGCAGAGATTGTCCTTGTAGTTTATTGATAGTCATAGCGAACGCAAGGCGTATTGGAAATTGAAGCCGTTTGAACTCGAACGCCATATCTTGACGGTATGAGTGGTACTGTGGAAGTAGTATGTCTACAACTTTATGAGGTCCAATGAGAATTGTTGCTTCAATTAGATTTGTTCATCAATTATTTAACTACTATCGTGTACCATTGCATAACTTTGGATGGTTGATGTTTCGGAGTAATAAATATAACTGGCATCCAATTTTCAAATTTACGGGAATTAAGAAATACCGTTGGAAAATTCACAACTTCACTTTGGTCCATCACGGAGTGTCAATGGATTTGTATGTCACTGTTTCACCTGCGATTCTGTTTAGAATGATGTTGTTCATATCGAGTACGTCGACATTTTTAGCCGGGAGAATGGCTCTTCCGCTTAGCCATGCTTGATTTTGATAATTTGTTTCCATGTTTTGGAATACCTTGTCTACTAATACGGCGAGAGACTGCTGTGAGGTACTTCGAGACTGGTGGCGGTGAGAGGCACTTATAAGTAAGTAGTTAAGAAAGAGGTTCAAAGAGCGCGCCACGATCTCAACGCGTCTGCGTCTGTCTATTTCTGCCAAACTCGCGAAGCGCTCGGAATTTCCTGTTTCCGTGGGAACTTCGGAGTAAAAAGTATATATAAACACTCTTATATATAGAAATGCAACGTTGTGTAAAAAATTTCAAGTCAATCCATCGTACTAATTTTCGAGTTTTGCGGCCACAAACATACGGATGCTGAATTTTTATATATATTGATAAAGTGGCACAAAAATAATTTTGGTCCACACATCCTCAGTAACGCAAAAAAAAAAAAAAAAAAAAAAAAACGTTATTCCATCAATGTCTTTGGCTACTTTGGTATGTATTTATTCAATTTCTTATGTTATTTATTTATTTGTTTTGTTGACGGTAAATAAAAAAAAAAAAAATGAGGTCATAAACCGCACCTTTCTATGTTATACATGAAATTTTTCTATGTTTATTCTTGAAGTATGATATTTTGATTAAAAAAAAAAACAAAAAAAACAAAATACAAGTATATATGATTTTATTGCGTATTAGTGGCATACGTCATACAGCCTGTAAACACGCATATCATATCTACAATTAACATTTATACAATATAATATTGTAAATGACAGATAATTAAAAAACCATTTGTATCAATTATTTATATACTGAGACAAATTATTGACCATTAATTTTGTCTCACTCTTTTTTTAACTGTTATATTATAACTAAGTAGAAGAGCTCCGTTATAATAATTACATTTATAACTTGTCCTAAATATTAGTTAATTATCTTTTAACAATAATCTTGGTGATTTCCTTTTTTTTAAATTACTAAAAAAAAAAACTTAATCTACACCGGCACTTTTATTATATGCCCAACTATTTATTACTTATTGATTGATTATTATTAATAGATATATTTTTCTTAATGACTATGGAATTATGTCTTTGTGTAAAAATTATCATTAGCGAAATATACATTATATTAAAAAGAAAGTCTTTGATGTGTGCTCAATAAATAAAATGAAACTTCCTCTTTGAGATTTACTGAATGACCGACATTAATTCCCCTTTTATTATACATTAAATATATATATATATAGGACATTTAATTAATCCATATATTTCTTTTCTTTTTTACCTGTTAATTAAAAAATTTAGAACATATTAGATTTTCCTAAAATAACATAATGGCCTCCTGAATCTTAAAAAAAAAAAAAATACCCTATTGTTCTTTGAATCAGAAATAATCATATGCAAAACCCCGTACAATGATCACTTTATCGAAAGTATTCGGCGTCGCAGACTTTTCTGTTTTACTTCCCCTGACACGTGTAGTATGTGCACGTATTTTGTTAGACGACAGGTCGGGCTGAGAGAAGAAAGAAATGAAATACTTGTTCTCGGTGAATTGAATTATATATATAGCTTTTTGAATTATTATATTATATTCTGCGCTTATAGCATTTTTATTATGAGCAAAAAAAGTGAGATTAGTTTCCACTAGCTCTACAATCAGAACAGTGGTGTCCGAAATGGGGAACTAAAGTTCCACTGGTTGCTCTGTGTAATACCCTGATTTTAGATAGCCTGGGAGGATTGGATTGTTACAGAATAGTGAAGGTTTCGTCCAAGATCTAACTTTTGCTCATAAGTGGAGCAATGATAGTCTACGGGTCGTTAGTTCGAGCTTCCCTATGTGAAAGAAGATGTTAGACCGCAAGTGGAACGCGTACTTACATCAGTTCATCAAAGTTTCATATCATCCTCATACAACTTAAAAATGCCAAAGTTGTGGCTAGAGAAATCTCTGATTCCAACATGAGCTCGAAAAAATAAATTAGATTCGCCAAGCTTAAGGAATTGTCTGTTATTTAAAGTAAAACTGTAATTTACCTTTCTTACCTCATTTTCCTACAGAATGGATTTGTAGCTAGGTAGTTCCTTAATAGGCATTGCTTGAGACCAAGGCTAAAGTGTCTTTCATTTTACCTTACAAGACCATAGTAAGTCTTCCAAAAAAATCTTGGATGAATCCTCCATCCGAATAACACGAACAGCATTAGATTGTTGAGTCAGATTTCTTTTAAATAGTTGCTAGTTGAGATTTTAGACTAAATTCTGGTCCATAAAGAAGCCAAATTCTAAACCGGAAATGGCCCTAAAATTCCAAACAATAACTATCTAAAAGTAGCATTTACGGAAGATTTTACATAAAGAAGATTCAAGATTTCGCTGGTTTTTCAATACTTTCGCCGGGCAATAGATGTTTTTGGGTGTTGGACGGAAGAAAAACTTAGATTGAAGTTATAAGTTAGACTTATTGAACAAGAATGAGAATATTAAAAACCGCATAATATACACTGCATAGTTTAGAATGAGAGTATGATAGCATGAGAAGAGAGTGACAGATTGACGGTGTGAGAACGATGGTCGTTGAACGTTGATGGTTGTTCGAATGGGGTTTGAATGAGAGAGAATTAGAGAGAAAGAGTTGCATTTATGTGAAAGTCTGTAATAGTATCCAAAGAGAGTATTAGTTGCGGAGAAAGAGAGACAAAATGACATGACCACTGTCTCGGACTGGAGTGGGAGAAACCACATAAATACAGCGACGGGAAACAGATATGAAAACAATTCATACTACTAAGTTCATACAACCAATCACTACGTGTCATTACCCTTTACCATTCTACCATACTCTATCCTTCAAGTGTAAAATCCAGGCAGTCTGTGTCACTTATCATATAATAAGTGATAACCATATTCTGTTAATTCATTCTAACCAGGCCATTTCTTTCCTTCAACAATCCCATTATACTGTTACAAAGTCCATTTCTCCTATTTTCCTTGAATTCTCTCTCCAATATTGTCAAATGCGGTCCTTATATTGGCCCTTTTACCGCTTGAGGTAGGGAGACATGTTACACCACGGCAGTGTCACAAGTAAATGTGTATGGCAACGGCGATCTGTGTTACATCTAAACATACACAGTCATTCATTCGCTAATGACTACAACAATATACTAACAGAAATCTTCTCAAGGTATAGTAGATCGGCGGGATCGGTCTCTGTTTTTTACTTCCGATTTTTGCTTTCTTTTAATAAGTTAAAGTATGTCTGAGATTTAACTCGAATTTGCTTTTGTCACTTAAACTTCTGGGTACGGAATACCCGCTTCATCTGAATGGCAGGGCAAAGTCCCGGTCTTGTCAGGAGGGTGTTGCAAAACCGTCGGCCTATGGATAGGCTTGCTTGCCCAAGGTCGGGCCAGTGACCATTCTAGGCCTTTATGTAGGAGACTCTAGCAGGGACTCTCTACATAAACTCTAGCAGGGACTCTCTACCACGGGAACGTGAGTCAGCCCGTGCTGAGGAATGGACTCGTGGGGGTCGTGTGTTAGCAGGGAAGATATAGATTTTTCCAAGCATTTCTTTTAAGGTGGGCGGGAGTTGATTGGTTTGCCCTCGAGAAATAGTTCCGCCTTCTCCCAGTCCCTCACAAGTTAAACTCCAAGCTGGTGTCAGGAGGCTGTGACAAAACCGTAGGTCATGCTCAGGTGTTGCTTGTTAATGGGCGGGCCAGTGACCATTCTAGGGTCTTCAAGTAAGGGACTTCTTCCCTCTTGAAGAAATGGTACCACGAGATCGTAAGCCAAACTGGCGGAGTTTTGCCTCCTCCTCAAGAGGAAATGCTTCGTGGTGGTCGGGATTTCGTAATGATGATAATAGAATCTCGGTGTATCTGTTCTGTGGGAGGAAGTTAGTTAGTTTGCCTTAGGGAATAATTCTACCCTCACAACAACATGTCACTTAAACTTTCTGAAAATGCAAATAGCATTCATTAGCGTAACTGCTACGAAATCGTCAGTTATTACCTCTTCTAAACACCACCATAACATTTTTACATGATTTCCCTAATTTTCATTTCTTTATGAAATTTAATATTCTTTTCTCAAGAAATTTACAAGTGAAGAAAATTCACTTTAAATTACTGACGATAATATTTGTTCATTGAAGCGGAAGAAAGATTCTACAGTGATAAGAGAGAAAAAAAAAAGAAGCGTGTAACATTGAAAAGAGAAAATAAAATTAAATAAATAAAAAAAAAAAAAAACCATGAAGAGTATGCGGTTGTATTAAATGTGTACACATACCTTGATTGTGCGTTTGTATGAAAAAGTGGTAAAGTTTTGTAGCGCGTTAGTATATTATACAATTAGGTAGAATCTGTATGCGACAAACGTAATAGCCACAAGTGATCCTTGTATTTACTTTTACAAACTTGGTAGTGAACCGGAAAAACTGTAATCAGATATATATATATATAAAACATAAAGGCGTGGTGGCTTGCATTCAACTCACACCGCCAATCTCGTATATTCCATTCTTTGTGCACTCATGTGTGATTTCTATTCATTGTGTGGCCAATTTTTTTTTTTACTTTCTTTCTTTTCTTTTAATGCTAATTATTTAATAATAATCGATAAGATCATTTGTAGTTATCAATTGTCAGCTTTTATCTTCCCCACAGGTTTTATCTGAATGTAAAGTTGATATAGTTAAAATATTTTCTTGACACATTGTAGAATTAAGTGATGCTGCGATATTCAACTAAATTCTACTTTAATTAATAAAAATTAAAATAAAATAAAAAAATCTCAACTTTTTATCCAATATTTTAGAACTTCCTTCGAAAAAGTTTTAAATAAAAAAGTGAAAGGCTTAGTTTAAATATAGGTCGAATTCAGAATCTAGAAATTACGTAAATAGTTCATTTCCCATATAGGAGAAATGTATTAATTGTTTCTTCAGGGATCTTGGCATACTAAATAAAACACGAACAATACAACCTAGATAGAGTAGTGGAAGAACGAAATAGAAAAATAATAGTTTTGGTAAGTAGTTTAGTAAAATAATTGTGAAAATTAGCTAATTCAAATATTGTATTTTAGTGATGGGGATAGAACCAGGTACTACAATCTAGGTCAATGCAAAAAGAGACAAAGGGTAGAAAAAAACCGTTAGGGTAAAACAATAAAACTCCCTCAGACATACCAGCATTTCTTGAAAGGATTTGAACTATGGTGAGAAGACATTCCTTCGACAGTCTAAAAACACGACATTCAGCACCGGAACATTACTCAGTAATCGCTATCTTAGATATCAGTTCGGTTCACAATATATTAATAAAGTTTATAATAATATCTTAGAAATACTGTAAGGTTATTATTTTATTAGAATATATTTATTGTTAGCAGTGGTAAGACTACTTTCTTATTTCTGATACTTCTCTCTTAAACATATATACTTACAAGCCCCTTTACAAAACCGCTTACGCCACAAGCTACCACTACTCTACAACACATCACACCAAAAACATTTCATTTACTGTGATTAAGCATTACTCTGGTGTTGTAATTCGGCTTTCTGCGTATCATGAAATATTATTGCAGTCCCTGAGAGCCTAAGTGCTAGTATTTCTAATTTCGCAGCGTCGTCCCAGCCAGAAAGGCGAGCGCAATGGCTAATTTGGTTCTACGGAATAGCGTCACACTGGCTGAATTTTTGCCATCGAAAGTGGGTAAACTATTAATGAATTGTAAATTTCTTAAGGGGCTAGCAGGTTGATTGTTAGGGGTGGCTGGAGGATTTGCTAATTGCTGCTGAGCAAGTAAATATTCTACAGCAGCGTCGATGCCCGTATCTTGTCCATTTATCTTATACATTTTTGAAACAAGAGAATTATTACTTTGGGAAAGGTTATATTTCAAGGCGTCTGCGTAACTGGATTAAATTGCCGCCAACAGAAAGGTTATTATCGCGTAATATCTTTACAATTTGCGATCTATTAAGAACACTCATAAATTCAAAATTCACAAGGGATTGGGGTACAGTGGTACAAATACAAAATTATAAAAATGAAATTCAATAGAAAATTCAATTATGGGAAATATTTAAGATATTTCCGCTGAAATAATAATGGAAAAAGCAATAAAATTATCTGATGGATAATTCGTTTAATCAGTAAATTGAAAATTGTACGTACTTGTTAATTTGTGGATTCTGGTTGAAAATATCCCAAACTGGTGGCACCAATGAAATTTTATGGTGTGTTGTGTGTTTTGTAGCAGTAGTTGGTGTAGCACGAACGGTTTAGTAAAGGGGCTTGTAAGTATATATGTTTAGGAGAATAAGTATTAGTGATAAGAAAGTAGTTACCACTGCTAACAATAAATATATATTCTAATAAAATAATAACTACAAGTTATTTGCTAAGATATTATTATAAACTTATTAATATATTGTGGAACCGCACTGATTCTAAGATAGCGATTCCTGAAGTAATGTTCTGGCTTGAATGTCTTTTTTAGACTGTTCTGAAGGAATGTCTTCTCACTATAGTTCAAATCCTTTCAAATAATGCTGGTATGTCTGGAGAGAGTTTTATTGTTTTACCCTAACTGTTTCTTGTCCTTTGTCTCTTGGTTTGCATTGACCTAGATTGTAGTACCTGGCTCTATCTCCATCACTAAAATACACTATTTGAACTAGCTAATTTTCACAATTATTTTACTAAACTATTTTCCAAAACTATTATTTTTCCATTTCGTTCTTCCACTACAGCACTTATGAACTAAAATTAATGAATGCAAAATAATGCGGTAGGGCAATTATTCATACAAATAAGTAAAAAATTATAGACATATTAATGCGATTTTATTTAGAAAGAGTGCTAAAATCCGAATATTATAATTGTTATGCGGAATTAAGGCGTAAAATTATTATCAAAATATGTATTTCTGGTGAAAACTCAATTTTGAAAATTTGATACGCTCGAAATACTGAATAAGAGGAAATAAGTAGTTGTTTTTCAGTAGAATGCTGCCAATGTTTTGGATCGCCAGTGTAATGGAATCAGATATTAGATGTAATGGAATCGTTTGATGTGTGATTCCTGGAGTAGCAGATGTCTTGAAGAGGGCGGAAGTTAGTTGAGAGATTTGGAAGTTAGTGCTCGAATTATTAAACGGTTTTTTTATATAAAAATAAACTATATTTTAACAATAATTTAAACGTGATAAATGGTAACTAATAACTATGATAAAATACTTAATAATAAATAGAAGATAAATAGCTCATAATTTAGAATGGTTAAAATAACGAACTAAAGTGCACAACTACGAGAATGATAGGTTGAATATAACTGTGAATTGCCGCTCGTGTATAGTTTGGTCGTAGATGATATAATAATCCTTTCGTCGTATATCATAGGGTTTTTATATACTGTTGTTCACACTCACACCAAGATATCTGTCTTAGTGTGCGGCCTTGTGCGACCTTCGTAGTTTTCTGACCTTATTTAGTGGCCATACTTATCGCGGTGCCTGCCTTTGAGGTGAGAATTGATGAAAAGGCTTTGTGTTTGTTTGGTTGACCGCGGCTGTCGGCGGCCAACAGTGTTACTGTTTTCACCCTTTGTTGATTATTTCTTTGGCGTACTTTGCCGATGTCAATGACTTTGCCATGTCATTACACCAGAAAGAACTATACAAGAGGCACACCTGAGTCAACTGGGGAAAAAAATTATTTCTATGTTAACCAATAAAAAAAATACAAGAAACTTTAACAATAATAATAATAAATTATTAAACAAAGTGATCCTGTCAACAATATTACTGTAATGTCCTAATATATACATACATATATATATTTGTGTAGGTCTATAATAAATTGCATTACAAAAGTAATCATAAGATATCGATCTCATTTGTCTTTAAAACTTGACGAATTTTTTTTATTATCTTTTCAAATAGTTTGTGAATTAAGGGTTGGTGTTATGTTATTTTAGAAGGGTTTGAGAGAAAGGAGTTAAGTTATTATTGAACAATAAACTTAACAAACAACTTTCTAATTTAGTTCAACTACCACGCATATTTACTTAATTATTATTTGTTATTTTTCACTTTAATATTGTAATGTTATTTATTATCAGTTATTTATTATATTTATTGGAAAAGCACTGAGCGGGAAAGAGAATTTATTTTTTAAGCTATGACCCTTTTTTATTTATTTATTTATTTTATTGTGATTTATTGAAAATTTTAACTAACTGTGGGTTAAACAAGATTGGATAATGTATAGTATAGTACTATGTTATTTTATTTAGCAATATCACTTTTAACTAAACGCTCATTGCCATAAATCAATGTACTCCGTATTACATGATTGTCAATACAGAAATCATTATTTTATTGCCTATACTACTTGATTGGTTTATCTACTTGATTATCTATAGTAGTTTTTGTTGTAAATATCATCTGTGTTACATTAGCGTAAAAAAGTATCCACTTTCAAAAATATTTTTTATATATATTTTTTTTTAAGAGAATCATTTTTTGTTTTTATCCCAATTATTTACTTTTTTCTACTTCCGGTTACAGATAACATTGCTCATCACCTATCCAGTAAGCTCTGTAGAGATTACTAAGGCGAGAAAATCTAAGATCAGACTGCCTGTTTTCAAATCTTAACTTCCTTATCGACTTCTTATTAGATAAATTATTTTTCCGACGATAAAATTAAGTTTAAATTATATTTAGGTTGGGTAAAATTCCAGGTTGATTGTTCGGAAGAAAAAAAAAGAAAAATATTTCAGGTCTGATGATGACGCTTCCTAGAAAAGGCGAGAAAATTTAAGATCAGACTGCCTATTTTCAAATCCTAAGTTCCTTATCGACTTCTTATTAAATAAATTATTTTTCCGACGACAAACTTAAGTTTAAATTATATTTAGATTAATTGTTCGAAAAAAAAACAAGATTTGAGGTCTGATGATGACGCTTCGTAGAATAGGACGACGTTTTTATCATCATCATCATCATCATTCGTGGCGCACAACCCACGTAGGATCAAGATCTCCTGTAGCAAAATCCGTCAAACATCTCTGTCTGTAGGTCCCCCCGGCTACAGTCCCGTATACATAGCAGGGATTGCGCATGCGCCTCCACACCATCTAACGGGACGCCTTGTAGAGTAATCTCTTCGAGGAGCTTCCTTAGTATGAGTTATCGCTCATGCTAGATACATGTGCCGCCCATTTCAGTCTACCAAACTTTATAAATCGGATTATGTCACAGTCTCCCAACAAAACCATCACCTCCGCATTAGTTCTTATGGCAGATGAAAAAATGCTCCGAAAATCCGCCTTAATATTTTCCTTTCCATTCGGAGTAATTGGGATTCTTGGAGTTTTTCATAACGTCCAGCATTCAGATCTTTAGGTAAGCACAGGTCTTGTACAAACACAGTTTGGTGGTGCGAGATAAAATGTGATTTTTCAGGTGCCTAATCAAACCGAAGTAACAATTTTTGGTGACTATTAATCTTCCGTTGGATTTCCGCATTCATATCATTATCATTAATGGAACACGTTTTCCCTTTACATAAAAAACCAATCAATTTTTTTCAAAAATGTCATTTTAATAAGAGTTTTTATAAAATTAATTTTATAACCAACATTATTAACTGGGAAGGGGATTAGCTCAGTGGTAGCGCGCTGGACTAAGAACGCGGAGATGCCGGGTTCGAATCCAGCATACTGTCCTTAGATTTTCTCTTTCTAGAAAGCCTCTACAGCTCAGTGCCCAATGATGGCCAGTGCCTGCGAAGGCTACAAACGGGGCTGGCGGTACAATAGACCTTTCAGCTTGCAGTGCATATCCCCTTAAAAAAAACAAACAAAAAAAACAAACAAAAAAAATCAAACAAAAAAAAACAAACAAAAAACAAACAAATCCATTTGGTAAATAAATCCATATTTTATATAAATTCAGTGAGCTATCTAATGAGCGACAGCTAGGTTGAGAGTTTTTTCAAATTAATTTGGGTAAAAATTACAAAAGCTGATTCCTCTATTTCGAAGCGTATAGAATATAAATCAAAGAAGATAAATCCATCTTTTTGATCTCTTCAAATATATACATAATTTAGATGATTGAGGATTGAGAGGAACAAGCGCGCTGACAAGCTCGCAAAAGACAGCTGCTCAGACCCTCAAGTAGAACAACCAACCACAGATAGATCAATCTGTAGTATCATCACCTTATCTGTAAAGGAGGTAGTGAGGACGTTTTAGGAGGCGGCGGCTGCTGTTCGGTAAAAGATAGGAACCGATTGTTACATCCAACACCTTCCCCGGCAACCTGCCGAGCGAGAACCGTCGTGGTGGCCACTTTCAGGATGGCTACCGGCCACGACTTTCTCCAGAGTCATCTGCACCGCCTTGATCTTGTTGATTTCCCCCTATGCTCCCCAGTGTATGGAAGGCGAAGGGACGGCCGATCACCTCCTTAGCTGCAGTAGCCTGGAAGTCAGTCAATGACCGAGACAACAGTTTAAAAGGGCGGGCCAGACTCTACTGGATGGCACGACGTCAAATGGCCGAGCAGCTCCGGTTGGGTGTTGGAAGAAGAAGAAGAAGAAGCTAAAATAAAGAATACGTAAAATTGTCTAGTTTGAACAAAATTGTTGTGGGAGGAGTGGGAAAAGAGTATATTTTAATTTACAGTATTTACATCACATTTTTGCTTTCTCTTATTGTTCTTTACATTTGAAAACAATATGGAATAGTTTATGGATTAAATATAAGAAAGTGACTAGATAATAAATAGGGTACAAGTGTCATAAAAAAATAAAGTAATGTTACTTTTAACGAGAGAGAGAGAGAGAGAGAAAGAGAGAGAGAGAGAGAAATAATAGTATAAAATAGAGAACACGTTGTTAACTATGGGGTTGGTTGTACTTGTATATCTTCTGTACAAAACTAAAACTGCCAATTTAAAAAGGTGGCATTACTTATGTACACTTAAATTGGCTTTAAATATTTTAGTAATGCCATATTTAGCCAAACTGTATTTATCTAACTATTTATTTTACTTTATTTTATATTTATTTAACACATTTATTGTATGATTATATTTGTCCGTTTTTTTTTCTTGTATTCCATTTGGAAAATGGAATTTATCATATTTTTTTTATTAGTTATGTTGTTAAAGACGAGTTACGTTGTCCATTAATTTTATTACCATTATAGTTAATTTGTTATTGATTTTTATTATTGATAATGTTTCGTGCCAGGCTATTGTCACCGTAAATTGTCAGGTGAAGAAGTGGAGAAAATACTAAACAATGTATACTTTTATAGATATCTAAACATTATATATATTTTATATATAAAATAGTGTGTGATTCGCAAAATAATCACCTTTCTCAGTTTCTAAAATAATACACCACTTACCAAATAATAATTGGACCAATTAATTGGTCGTTTTTAAATTTTTATAAATGTGAAAATTTATCAGATATCTAAATATATGGCCGCAAAACTCGAAAAGTAGTCGATGGATTGACTTGAAATTTTTACACAACGTTACATGTCTATGTAAGAGTGTTTATATATATACTTTTTATTCCGAAGTTCTCACGGAAACGGGAAATTCCGAGCGTTTCGTGAGTTTGGCAGAAATATACAGACGCAGACGCGTTGCGATCGTGGCGCCTCTCTGCCGAAGATATTCTGTACAGAATACCTCAAGAAACGCAATCATGGCTTGGATTTCACAGAAGAAATATACAATGAAGCGCCAATCTTCATTGAAGATCTTTGTATTGCAATGTGTGGCATGTTGTTGGCACTATTGAGAGTAACAGTACCGAATAGGTCGATCAATGCAACATTCGAGAGATAACTGCTCAGAGAACAATCATACACTAGAAACGACTTACAGCTATTCGTTCAAGAAAATACACTGGAACTCCTTCAAGAACAAAAGATAGCATTTGATACATCATACAAGCTGTGACCGTACCAATCAGGTGGAACTGGAAAAACATTCTTAATTTCCTTAATCCTGGCTAAAATCCGTTCAAATGGCCATATTGCGTTAGCATTTACTTCTTCAGGTAATGCTGCTAAGTTGATGGAAGGAGGTAGAACAGCGCTTTCAGCTCTTAAAAACATTCTTTCAGTTAAAAACATTTTTTCTTTCTTTCCTTTCAGATCACAGCAATGCAAAGTAGAGTATTAAATTGAATGATATGTTTTCTTGCTGGATCTATGTTAACTATCATCTTCTATTTACTTCCCTAATAATTAAAATCGGACTGAGCCACAGCTAAGCGTGGCCGGGTTTACCTAGTATATATATATATAATTACCCTACTGAAGATGATGGGATACGTATCGAAAGGTTTAGGGAAAAACTAAAAATGCCTTTCCTTTTTTACAATCGTGACCCATAAAATCCAACAAAAATGAGCAACTTTTTTTTTTTTTTAATTTAAGGCGCGTCAACATCTATGGTCATTGGCGCTTGGAGTCTTCTCAGTGCATTGCCAGCTTCCGGACAGTGTTCTCTCGTTATAGACAACATTGTCCATCACAGGACAGTGAACTGTAGAGGCTTCTAGGAAGAAAAAAAGTCTAAGGGTAACACAACAGGACTCGAACCCGGGTCTCTTCCGCGTGGGGATTCAGTGTGCTAACCAATCAATAAAATCAATTTATCAATCAATTTAATCAATGAAAATATGGTGGACATGCAATTCACACCCAATTCACAGACCCATAGCTTACGTACGATCTTAATAGTGTAATATTAATGAATAGCATGGATAAAATAATGTCTTTTTAATTTCTCTTACTCCTGATGAGAGGAAGGAGCATTACAATCGTGTAAAATTTTTAAAATTCAATTTTCACCGGAAATAGGTACATGTTTTGAAGGCACACGGAAGTAATAAATTCCGTTCCCTTTTATGTACCATCAAAGCATGTGACAATAAAGTTTTTTGTCAAAAAATCTTATCAACCGGAAGTGCGACTTTATTTAAAAAGCACACTAGTTTTCTTTTATTCCTTAGTATAAGTATTGTGAATCGTGTCAAATTTTTGAAATTCTGATTTCTTGAGAAAAAAAACATTTTTTATGGTAACCTGAGTACAAAAAAAACTGTTTTTCGCGAATAGTATGTATGTGTGTGCGTGTCCGTCTGTATCTAAACAAAATAAAACAAAAACGAAAAATTACAGGAACCTCAAACTTGGTATCTTTTTTTAGGTATATCACCGTATCTGATACGAAGGTTTCGGACAAAATCCATCAACCGGTGGAATAGCGACTTTACTGAATTTTTTTTTTCTTCATCACCAACTGCATTCCCCGTTTTACTAATGTACGATTTACCCTACGCTCTCCACTCCCGATTCACTGTCTTTTTTTTTCCAACCCGTTTACGTTTTTCAGCCAAATACTGACTGAAGTACTTTCCATTATACACTTTATTTAATGCAAACACGAACATTTCACACATTCACAGAGAATTATAAAACCAACGCTGTTAACAGAAAGGCGTTAACATAGGTGATCAGTGTTACCACTCCAAATTGGTCACATTTTGTCATGAATAGATTTTGAATAGGTTACGGAATGGTTCTCATGTGATTTGTTTGGATTTTTGCTGGAAAGGAACCTAACCCATTTGGTTCAACTGAAAACGAGCAATTTTTATGCTTGATTTTCGGGGGACTAGACTTGTTCGTGCCGCCTGTCAACTACCAACAACATCATGCAATAACTCTTGCACTTAATTATTCTTGTAGCTAGATTGATTTGAAACACGAATAATATTAAACTTAAACACTTCTTGGCACTGATGTACTGGATGACAGTTGTAAGCGAATGATTGAATGATGCTAGTTCGATTATTGTAACAATAATGGTATTTCTAGAAGGGATTTTAGAAAGGTGTGTATTGCCTCTCTTCATAACTATCCCTTTGTCTTGGATATCGTTGACCTCAGTTTAATAGTCCCTAAGTTCATTCACTGCTCTAAAATACATTTCAATTTTTCCGTTTGCTTCTTCCATTACAAATAATAGAAAGAAAGTCGTATGAGTGTTTCACACCAGATTTTTTATTTTATTTATCAGGCGGGTTTTACACCTCTACCAATATTAAGTGTTCTAGTGGGGGCGATCCAAAAATCCTTTACTATAAATCTCTGAAAGTTTTCACAATAAATCAAATCCAAGACTAACATCATCTCTACTGGCGCTCTAAAGGAGCCGCCATGTTTAGGTATGTTTTCTTTCTCGGCAGATATAAATCATAGAGGAGTATTTTGTAAATTAATGTTAGTGTAGAGCATTTCTTTCGGGAATAATTGTTTAAAGTAAGAATAGAACGTGTTTCTATTTATTTTGGTCCGAGGGCAGCTTATGAAATGATGACTTTCACAGCGGCAACTTAACCGCCATTCTGTAACGGCAGATCCAATAGTTTAGTTTTTATTAAAATCCCCCAAGGCCATTTATCTACTATATATTCACAATTCATTGTCTTGCCATCGCTTTTGAAAGTAGCTTCTGTCTTTGAAAGTAAAATTATAAGTTGGTAAATTATAAATTTCGTTGATCTCTTTTTATAATGAATGCATTTATATTTGAAATGTGTTTTACGAACTGTTTATGAGTGTTACAATGTGCAGAAAGTTCAGACAGATATTTCAATTTGGTCCAATTATTGTAAACTTATCCTAGTTCAAAGTTATATAATTTCCTTCATTGAAAAGTAATCAATTTTTTATGTAGGTAGGTATATAATACTGTATAATGTAAACTATATATATCTTAATATATTATTGTTTACAATGTATAGAATGAATAAAACGCTAGTAATAAATGGGAAGTTGTCATAAAACTTGATATACTATCGAATGGGTTGGATAAGGAACTTCCTCCAAGGACGCGTATTCCTTGTCCAGATGGTGACATCGAATAGCATGTAAATAACTTTTCTTTCTTTTTTTATTTTAAAAATTATTTATTCATTTTTGTGTCTTTACAATTTAATGTTATGAATATGTCTTTCATTTTTGTAAAATGATTTTTATGAATGCATTAAACTATAGCGTGCTATTAGCATTGGTATTTGTTACTTTACAATAATGTAATATATTATCTTTCTGCAACACACAAAGTAACTATAATTTTTTACTTTTTTTTAATAAATAAACAATAATGCATCATATGCAACAACTGAACTGCCTTTATTCATCGGCTAGTAAAGACGGATTCCATTAATTCTGACGCCTTAACAATGAAACTATAAATAATTACCACATTTTGCTTTGTATTGACACCTCTAAACATATTTTAATCATATTAAAATATTCTAAAAAAAAAAAAAACCTCAAATATTTTACTTTCAATTAAATATTTACGCAAATAAATGTGCCCACATTTCAACGACATTATAAAAAATACAAAACTGACTATTATTTAATATATGTATTTTTATTTTTATGATAAATGAACAATCTAAACTAAGATGCAACCCTAATTTGACTCATAAACATTAAACTTCAAATAAGAATCTTTATGTAATTTGTTCACGATGAATTTATAATATTGATTATAAGATTATAAGTAGTAATTCGGGTGAAATCAATTTTTATTTATTTTTTTCCTTTATAAATAGCTAGAATTTCACTTTCGTACTTCTCAAATTTTTCAAGCCGATTGTTCTTGCCATAACCAACCATAACCTAAATCTAATATCATATCTTTCAGTTGTGAGACCCAGTTGTATCAGAGATATTTTCTGTGATAGCCTGCTTCTTTTTGTGGTCTTCAAACCGGGTTCGGGCGTTCGCCCATCATCAGCATGCTTTTTGTCTAACAGTTGCACATCCCCATGTGTTTCCATTTTTAAAGAGTATACAATATGCCCCCTTTAAAGAACGAAACATGTTTTTTTCCCCCACTCAGGTACCAACATCCTTCAGTCCTTCTATCTATCTATCTATCTATCTATCTATCTATCTATCTATCTATCTATCTATCTATCTATCTATCTATCTATCTATTTATCTATATATCAATCTATCTATCTATCTATCTATCTATCTATCTACCTATCTATATATCGATCTATCTAACAAAAATCGATAGCCCATTATATGTCTATAATAAGAATGCTAAACTAATGTTTTTTTTAAAAATATTTTACAATCCTCATATTTATAGTCCCCACAAATGTAGGAATAATTTAATATTAAGCTACACATCTAAACATGGGAATTACTTAAACAAATTCATTAATTAAACTCTATCAAAATTGAACATTAAATAAAATGTTTAAAACAACCTAAGTAATCAAATATAATAATTTTTTAAAAATAGCGCCAAACATAAAATTTAACTTAACATTATTTAGCCCCTCCCCTTTTCTTACCTAGTTTACATCCGTCTGTTGCACATTCCTTCCTAAAAATATAACTTCATCTATGTCATTCATTTATTATTATTACTTTTTTAAGATGATTATAATTTTAAAAATTATTTTTCGGATTAACTTTATAGAACTTGAATTGATTGGGGTGTAATAACCAACAATAAATGGCCTTTAGATACTTATTTATTTTCTGACTTGACGTTTCGACAGTAAACATGTCATTTTCAATTCTTTAGCTGAATTAGAAGTAACTGAATTTGTATAAATGATTTATTTCTCCAGAGTTGAAACAATTTTTGTTTTTTTTTAAACTATATTCTGTTTTTTGCATGTGATTATTAATATATGTGAAGTCGACTTTATGTATAATGGATTATAATGTTCATAAAGTTGTAGTTTTGGATTTAAAGAATAAAATGTTATATGTCGTTGGTGAGAAACCACATGTTCGATTATATTTATTGAGATGTCCAGGAAGAATAATTATGGAAAAATTTAAATGTTATATAGGCTAAAAGGTTGAGATTAGCTACATGTATTTGGTTCATGGGAGAGGGGCTTAACTTTACTAAAAAATCATTTGTACAAATTCAGTTACTATCCAGATAATTCAATACAAGTTTTAATAACTCTTGAAATTGACATGTATGATTTCGAAACATAGAGTTGAAAAATAAATTGTACTTAAGTATCTAAAGTTTATCTTAAGTTGGTTATTAAACCCAAATTAATTCAAGTTCTAATAAATGAGAACATATACCCTACAACCTATAGCTAAATGTATACCTTGTCGAACATTTAAAAAATAAATGGATTTTTTAATCCAAGTTAGAGGCAGCATTGGCTTTGGAACGAAACCGTGGAACTAGTTTCACTTCCAAGCGTTTCTATTGGCTAGATTCATTGATGTCATTTATTCGTTCACTCCGGAACGAAATAATTTGAATCAACTCCGGTACGAACCCAGTCGGTTCCAGGGATTCAGCCAATGAGAGTGTCCCAGATCGTGGCTTGGGTGTTGTCTATATTGAATTAGCTAGGTATATCTAAATGGCCTCCATTAAAAAAATATGATTATGTGGGTGATGATTTTTTTGGGGATAAATTATAATAATTTATGCACCCAGTTTAATACTTAATTTTCTTGAAATATCTTAGTAACAGCATCAGAGACATTTTCCGTGGTAGCCTGCTTCATTTTGTGGTCATCGACCGGTTTCGGGCGTTCGCCCATCTTCAGGGTGCGTTTTTCAGACAGTGTGACAACACAGACCAAATTTAGTTTACACACTGACTGGTGTTAACTGTATTTAAAACTAAACTCTTAAACTAGGTCAGGGGTATGGTCAGCTGGGTGGGAAAACACGTGTTTGGGTTGTTAAAGGGCAAAATTTTCTTACAATGGAAACAACACGTAGAGGGTCTAATTTTTAAACTCTGTTGTTGGAGGGAGATTCACTTTACAATTAACTAATCAAAATAAAAATAAATTTAAAATTAAATTAAATAACGATTTAAACTAACATCATTTAAAATTAAGCAATTTTTATAATTACATTTTTTTTTTAATTATGATCATCGTTTTTTATGATTATAATCATAAAAATTTTCATTTAATAATGCAAGAACGATTCTATTTAAAAATAGGGATTCAAATCAACTCGTTCCAACATCAGATTCGTTTCATTAAACCGAATCCACTCGACCTGTCTCATCATTAGTATAATATATCAGGGGTGTAGTCATGGGAAATAGGGATCTTTTTAGTGAGTCATGCTAAACGGCTCGCGAACTAATTAAATATGACTGGAGTTTTAATTTATTCTAACGTGGATTTATTAGAATTAGATGTATTTGATTTCATGTTTAATTACTATATATTTTCTGGGAATCAACAGAAATATATATTAGACATCAACTGCATGTTTTTTTTCATTAAAGATACTGTTTAAATGCAATATTTTATTATTTGACAATATTGAAAATTGATTCATACTCTTTAAAATTCTTTCTATTTACAATTACTCCATGTTTTATATTCTTCAATTACAATAAAAAAGACTTGATATGTTTAAAAAAAAAACAATAGTTTGTGAATTATGTGCAAGTTATTACAATTACAGTACAATAATGTTATAAATTTATAATAAAAAATTTTTTTTCAAATAAATTATGCATTTTAATAATTTCTAATTTTTAAAAGTGATGTAGAATTCCAATATTTTGGTAACTTATTTAAAAAAATTTTGAACAAGTGATGACATAATATAGTAATATTTGCGAAATCTACGATGTTGGGTCTATTTCGGTTGACGAACCCAACGGAAATCGGACACGATAATGTGAAGGAGCCGATTTAGCTGTGCGATTGTTGGGGTGATGCGGGCTCGGTTTTCGAACCAAGACACAGCGGTATATATGGTTTTGTAACGTACGTATCTTATAAGGAATCTGATCCTAAAACAGACTAAATAGCGACCCAGTATCTAAGACCTGGTTCATTCGTGAACATCACATGTCTAATCACTTTTTTGTGTGGAGCCCTTGACTAATATGTAGTGGCAAAAAAATCCCCACTATATCCTATTAAAAACACTAATCTCCCTAGACCATCGGCCTGTCATTCCAGTAAAGCACAAATGCCAATAATCTTTTATCATCTTCTGTGGTGCCGACGTAGAGTGATGATTAGGTGTATTTATTAGAATTTATTATTGCACAGTGGTATATAGCTCGGCAACTTAGTTATAATATGGGGCCTTTAAAAACGGGGTATTAAACTCCCCGTCCATTGCTAAGCTTTCTAGTATCAGTGACGTCGTTGTTTAATTCCGCCTACAGGTTTCACAACAAAGTTATCGAGCTATATTTCATAATTTCTAATGTCATAATAATAAAAATAATACAAAAAAATATTCTTTTGATACTTAAGTAAGTCTATTATGAATAATTAACCCAATTTTACCAGATAAATGAAATTAGGAGAACCTACGTATGCTTTAGGAGAAAAATTAAGTGGCTATTTCTATCGGTATTTATTGATAAAGGACCATTAAGCAAAACAAATTTGGTGATAGTTTCAGAACAGATGTTTATTTCAATTTTAACTTTAATTCTAACATTCTTTTGCTTGATTTTAATTAATGATTTGCTGAAATAATTGATTTTTTTTGTATCAAAATTGGTGATATTTTATTTTTTCATTTTGAGCACTGATTTATAATTTCTCACTGCTTGAAAAATTCTAGAACAATTAACATTTAAATTTTTTTTTTTTTTTTTTTTTTTACAAGAAAGGTGTGTGGGTTTATTTACATAAAAAGAAATAGAAATACTGTATACACCTTTTTAGTTATATATATATACATAATATATATATATCATTACTAATACTAATAGAGAGATTGTCTATTTTTGAAACTTAATACTGACAGACAGACTTGACAGGGCAGCGAGAGAAAAATAGTGAGAAGTTGAATACTAATTCTAGAAATACACTACACGTGGCGCTAACTCCTCACTACTTTAATTACAATATTTGTAGTACATATATAAAGGTATATATATTTATATATAATATATGAAACTAAAAGACAACACGTAATTGAAACATTACAGTTTAGTAAATATGTTATTTGTCCAATAGTAAATAAATATGATCTAGTAATGATAGTAGAGAGAGAGAGATGTTTCATATAATATGACAAGCTATCATATACATTTTTTGTTAATAAATCAAAAAAGTTCTTTGCCCTCCTTGACAAACTGTTTCCATTTTAATCTACGTATTGACTGACATAACATGGCTTCCGGTTAAGGTTACACATACATTTTGTTAAGTATCATATTTCTTGTTACCTACCTTTTTTCATCGTCAATTTTTTTTTTTTTTTTTTTTAATTTTTTTTCAAAGGCATTTAAATTATTCGATTTTTTGTAATAGTATTTTTTATTATTATGATATTATACATTAGTTAAATATGTTGGGAACAAAATAAACCCACGAAAACGAACAGTTACAGGAAGTGTCAAACTTGGTATATTCATTTGGATACTAACAACATTTCGTCTGACACGAACGTTTCGGGCAAAATCCATCAACCGGAAGTGTAACTTTACTGAATGCGATTTTCTTAAAAACCGTTCCAACGATTTTCTTTAAACTTCGTATAATAACTACAAATATAAATAACTATCACTTTTTATTTGAAACATCGAACCCAGGAAAATTGTTATTTTTAGCGTGTTTTGTGGAAATCATATACATGTTAACCTTTCCTCTAAACTGTATCTTCAGTACATGTGTAATTATTCTGCCACCTATCCACCTATATAATATAGAAATATATTAATATATAATATCCACATATATTAAGAAATATTGCTAGAATATCATATTTAAAGTGCGATAGGTTTTTTTTTGGTTCTGTTATCTTTAAGGTGCTCTTAAACGGCTAAGGTTCTGTGCCGGGTCTTTCACGGAGCTCTCTCATGCATCTGATTGGATCCCTTATTAGACATTGTGGTTTAAGGAGACATCTGTACGTAATGGAACTCCGGTTCAGGACCTTTGATCGGAACAGTATGTCTATGGAAGAGCGTAGGCTATTTCCCATTAAGGTTATTGTCCGATTTGTTCGGACTGCGGTGAATCTTAGATGGATTAGACCAGGATCTGGATATTTGTTCTAGACTCAGTTTGTTGTTATTTTTCTTGGGGTAGCTATATTTGGGCTTTGGATAGCATAGGCTTTGGTCCCGTCCCAAAGGCTAATAATAATAAGGTTCTTTGCACCTACTGGACTAATACGAGTATATTTATTTGCACGAACATTTCTAATATTACCTACTGTATTTTTAATTTCCATAATCTCTAAAGCATTCACTCAAACAATCACACATCCATTTTACACAAGTGCCAGGGTGCCAATCCTGGCTTCAGGCCCACCCTTCCGAAAATTCAGTGGCTCCCAAATACAGACAACATTTTGACGATCAAATCGATAGTGTAATGGGTTCAGATGTCTTGGTGAGGTGTTGTGATGTGATGAATAGTTGGTAGTTAGTTAGAGATTTTTAGAGAGTTGTTATTCGGAATATGAATTACGAATTTACGAAAATAGAGATATGTATATTTTAACAATAATTTAAACGTTTGTAAAGATAAACTACAATTAATTTAAAATGATTTAAATTGTAACTAGAATGCACCAACTATAATGATTGATAAATAATATATGTTTAAATACTTAGATAGGGACGCGCTCCGATGTATGAATTATGTCACTGGTAGATTCTTGATGTTACGCTGATGAAATACTGAAGAATAATCCTCCCACTTCCTGTAGAGATGCCTTATATTGCCATCCCCACACATTGACAAGTCTTGTAATTACGGGTCACACTCAAACATCTCTTGCCGTGTGTTGACCCTAGTTCTTGAACAGGTGTTGGCGGTTATCAAAGGATTGTAGCCAGGTGGTCGGTCTTAGAGTGTTTAGTTTATTGCCGTGTGTTGACCCTAGGTTTTGAATAGGTCGGTGAACAGGTGTGGCGACAGGTGATGGTAGTTATCAAAGGACTGTAGCCAGGTGGTCGGTCTTTTGAGTGATTTGTTGACCCTTGTGAAAGCGGTGTGTCTTTGGCGGGCGGTCCCTTTGACCGTGCACTGACCGCAGCTATTGTATTGAATAATAGCGTCTGGCTGGCACCACTAGTTATAATTTTTATAATTAAAAATTATAAATTTCTGTTATCACTCCTTCTTGTTATCACATTACAATAGGGTTTTTGTGGAGGGGGAATTTTCTTCACAACAACTATTAACGATTACCTTTAAAATTGGAATACTAAGTTCACAGATAAAACCTGTATCACTTTTATTTATAACATTTATGTGAAAAACTTGTATTTAGGTAGTACTGAGGAATTTGAGACGTTAAAATTCACATGTGTTTATTCAAAATATTATTGGCACTCTCTACAATGTAATCATTTCTCTACCACCCTCGTTTTATAGGTTGGTACTTGTCCATCGCCCCTCCCCAAACCGTCTGTATATTTTTAGGTTAGACATATGAAGAAAATTGGAATATAAGAAATATTTGTCATTATGTAGAATAGAATTTATTTCTGCATATAAAGTAATATAATTACTTGTTGCAGGGAGTTGGAATTAATTCAATATACAAGTTTTAAAATATTACATTTTAAATACATGAAAAAGAAAAGAAAAACTAAAAATTATGTACAAAAAATAAATAAATAAATTATATATAGGGTGACCAGAGTTATATGCTCCACCCACTTTTTTTTTAAACGGCGGGAAATTTCGAAAAAATAGAAAACACGTATTTAATCATTTTTAGTCTAGTTTATTTTCAGTGATTGATCCATTTTTTTTATACCCCAATATCCCGAGATACAGCATCCAACTTTTTTTTTTCAAATGGAACATTATATTTTTTTTGCATATTTTTATAGTACTTGAGCCTCTAAAAAAAAAAAAAAAAAATTTAAAATCGGTTAGGTTTTTCAAAAGTTATGGCAATTTAAAATATGAAAAACAAATTTCAGTTTAATGTCAAAATTACCTTATTTTTTCTTTAAAGAGCTCTTCAAACTGGGCACCATCAACGGATAGGCAAGCCAAAGCTCTGGACTCCCACGCTCTGTTTGTAGCAGCACTTAGGTGGCAAAGTCAACATCTAGGCAGGCTAGATATTCGACGTTCCAGATCTTCGACTGAAGCCACGGGATTAAGGTTACTGTACACTTTATTTTTTAGATATCCCCACAAAAAATGGACAAAAAATGCACAATTTTATGGACTGATGAATCAAAGTTTACCAACAATGGCCTTCTTAATCGTTGGAACTTTACAATATGGGCAGAAGAAAATCCACAAGTTACCACAAGCCACACGCCATCAGGTTGTTTTTTCTACAAACGTTTGGTGTGGAGTTTTAGGAAACCAACTAATCGGCCCATACTTCTACAGAGGGAACTTAACTGGTGAAAGGTATCTAACTTTTTTAAGAGACATTTTGCCAGTTCTGCTTGAAGATGTCCCTCTAAAACGTCGGCTAGATATGTATTTTCAACAAGATGGTTGCCCGGCACATAATGCGAGAGTTGTTCGACGTTACCTGGACAGAAATTTCCACGAAAAGTGGTTAGGAACTCATGGTCCGATCCAATGGCCACCTCGATCTCCGGACTTAACCCCAATGGACTATTTTTTGTGGGGATATCTAAAAAATAAAGTGTACAGTAACCTTAATCCCGTGCCTTCAGTCGAAGATCTGGAACGTCGAATAACTCTAGCCTGCCTAGATGTTGACTTTGCCACCTAAGTGCTGCTACAAACAGAGCGTGGGAGTCCAGAGCTTTGGCTTGCCTATCCGTTGATGGTGCCCAGTTTGAAGAGCTTCTTTAAAGAAAAAATAAGGTAATTTTGACATTAAACTGAAATTTGTTTTTCATATTTTAAATTACCATAACTTTTGAAAAACCTAACCGATTTTAAATTTTTTTTTTTTTTTTTTAGAGGCTCAAGTTACTATAAAAATATGCAAAAAAATATATAATGTTCCATTTGAAAAAAAAAAGTTGGATGCTGTATCTCGGGATATTGGGGTTAAAAAAATGGATCAATCACTGAAAATAAACTAGACTAAAAATGATTAAATACGTGTTTTCTATTTTTTCGAAATTTCCCGCCGTTTAAAAAAAAATTGGGTGGAGCATATAACTCTGGTCACCCTGTATATATATAATGTTTTGAGATTTTTTTTTTTTAATAGACTTTTTTATTTATTTATTTATTTTTTTGAGATTAAATTGTCCGTTTTAGAATGAATTTTTTTAATGAAGAGTCTGAAGATAATTTGATATATTGAATACATGGATGGGTCCGCAATGCTAGATAACATCTGGTATTTTATCCATCATAACCTGCATGTTTCTTTTATTCCATAACCTTCTTGTAACCTTCCGCGCATATAATCAACAACCAACAAGTGTCCGAGTGTAAACAGAAACATTGCCTTGAGGAGTGAACTCCTCTACATGAACGTGATAAATTTCCTCTGACAATGGTTGAAAATTCCGAAACCGGTCAGGAATCAAAAGAAAAATGATGGACTGATAAAATACCAGATAATTTCAAATGTTTTTAAGTTATATTTGAAAGCATTTTTTTTTTCACTTAATTGAGAAAAAAAAAGATTCTCTTCAGAGATTATTTACTCATCCAGAATTTTTTTAAATATTTTTAGCAGAATGGGTCTAAAACGTAGTTTTTCTAATTCTGAAAAAGCATCACTTCGTCTTAGAAATCAAACCGCAATTTATTTAAATTTAAACCTTTCAAAAAATTATTATACCCTCGTCATAATGCGATAAGAAAAAATTAATATTTTCTTTTACAGACTTCCAATTGATAAATCTTCTTCGAATATGAATTATAATAAGCTTCCCATTCTGCAGCTAATTGGTCCAAAGCCATCAGTATAAGTAAATAATACGGGCGAATTTAGTGTAGTGGTTTTGAGCATAGACTTGTAACTCTGGGTGGTCCCCAGTTCTGGTCTCGCGTATAAATGCTAAATTTATATTAGTTTAAAAAAAATGTTAATAGTAAAGATTGTATTTTTTTCCCTGCCCACGGCACCTAATTTGGTCCCCTGATAAAAATAGGCATTACTTATAAAAAAAAAAAAAAAGGTTTCGGAGGAAATTTTAAAATCCTACAACCCCCTCAGTATACTTAAAACATCCATAAAAATATTCTAAAATTCAAAAATATCATTGTTGCTTTTTTTTTTTTTTTGTAACATTGTGAAAATTCAAAATTCAAACATGAAATTCCAAAGCGGAAGCAATCTTGATATTCTATTTGTTATACAAGTAGATTTGAATATAAACATCGGAAAGTCAGTTTGTCAGTACCAATTTGCTGTATGTTCTGCTTTTTCTTCAGTAATTTCCAATTTTCTTGTAAACATTTTTCAAGTATTCCTTTTTGTAATTGAAAAATTATTTTATAGATGTTCTGAGAACCATTAACGTAAATTTTTAAATAATTTCACAGAGTATTTATAAAAATAGTTTCTGTGGAAAAGTATATTGCAAATAATTGATATATTATGTTGGTTTTTCATGATAATATAATGGATGTGTGGGGTGGAGAGAATTTGTGTGGTTGATGAATTAAGAAGAAGACTTGGTTAACACTGGTTAACTAATATATTAATAAATAGAGGCAGACTGCCTGGACTTTACAATAAAGGTAGAGTGGTCAGAGTAATGACACCTAGCAATTGGATGTATTGAACTGAATTCTCAACTGTGTTTAACTGTTTAACTGTGTTTTATGGACTGTCCGTCGCTATATTTACACAGCTTCTCCCATTCCAGTCCGAGAGAGCGGTTGAGATTCTCTTGCTCTCTTTGCTGTTTGCTCTCTTGCTGTTACAATAATGATGGAAAATTGTTTTTTTACACGTTTTGTTTTTAGAAAGAAGAAACAATCTGAAAAAAAAATCTGGTGTGAAATCCTTTCACGGTGTTTTTTTTTATTCCTGTTAGTACGATTATATATAGAAAATTACGTCCTCATGCGTTGGTCTGGTAGCTAGCGCATTCGCCTTTGGTGCGAGAATTCGGGGTTCGATTGCCTGTGAGGACATTTGGTATTGACCTCTCATCATGAAAAAAAGAAGGTACAGTTGGCAGCACATCTAGGTAGCGAAGGCTGGAAACGACCGTTGGGAACCGCGACGTCCCCCACACATATTCATCCTTCATGGTTTTTTTGCGCCATAGATTTATTAAGTTTATTATAGAAAATGACAAATTTTTTGTTTAATTTGAAATTTTAATCATTTTTCCAAATTTAATACCAGAAATTCCGCACAACTATCTAAACATTAATTATTATTATTATTATTATTATTTTTAATCTTTTAAATTACGCCAAATATCTCAATAAACCTATTCTATAAAGTTGCACAACACCGGTTAACCGATTTTCTTCAAGTTTGGAATTCTCGGAATGCTTTTATTGGATTAAGGCGCGTCAACAGCTACTGTCATTTGCGCCCGGAGCCTTCTCAGTGGATTGCCGGCCTCCGGACAGTGTTCTCTCATTACAGACAACACTGTCCATCACCGGACAGGACTAAAAATATGCTTCAAAATTGTATTTCAATGTAATGTTGTTGTGGTTGGATACTCCGCTAAGCTGGAAAGCATCAGAGATATTTTCCATGATTGCTTGCTTCATTTTGTGATCATCAACTGGTTTCAGGCGTTCGCCCATCAACAGTATATTTTAATAAAGGACAGTGTGTGATAATTTAGGCTTGCACAGAGTAAAATATATACTGATTTTGCTCTGTGCAACTCTGTGTTATCACACTGTTCATTAAGATATCCTAATGGTAGGCGTACGCTCGAAACCGGTCGATCATCATAAAATGAAGCACGCTATAAAGTGAGCTGTAAAGGCTTCTAGGAAGAGAAAAATCTAAGGGCAGCACGGCTGGATTTGAACCCGGGATCTCCGTGTTACTAGTCCAGTGCGCTACCACTGAGCTAATCCCTTTCCTAACATTAATATTTATAAAGGTAGTAGAGACTTACATTACAGTGAAGTGGTGCTTTAGAGAAAAGCTTAAAGTTACTGTTCCCCTAACCCCCCCCAAATCTATTTTCCCGGAAAAATTACTGAAATAAAAGTGACAGGTAATTAATTATGTGTTTAAGTAAAGTACAAGAAGTTGTTTAAAGAAAAATTAATGTAGCCGTCTTTGAGAACAATCAAAATTACACAAAAATTTTTTCCTGAAAGTCGAAGTACCGATTAACCAATTTTCTTAAATTTGATAGTCTAGCAATGGGTTCTAGTGTATTTCAAATATTATGCAGATGGTAGAAACAACTAAAGTAATGAAGTAGTACTTTAGAGGGAAAGCTTAACATTACTGTTTTCCTAAAGTGCCACCCACAAAATCAATCTTCAAGTTTAAATAGTATACAAAGTTTAAAGAAAATCGTTGGAGCCGTTTTCGAGAAAATACAAAAAAAAAAAAAACGGAAAAACTTCCCTTTTTCGACTGATGGATTTTGCCCGAAACCTTCATGTTATATGCGGTGGTAGTACGTAAAAGAAATCATCAATTTTGAACTTCTTGCGATTTTACGGTTTTATGAGCACGTGTATATGTACACACACACAGAAGACAATTCGCTAAAAACAATTTTTTGTTTTTTACTCAGTAACCTCAAAACAGGTTCTGCCGTGAAAACTCACTTCCGAAAATTGAGTTACGGCAGATATATCGCGATAATTCCTCGTAGTACGAGTAAAAGAAAGTACAAATCTGCTCTGAAAAAGCATAAGATTTTTCTCTTCGTGCAATTGCCACGAGAGTAAAAAAATATTTTTCAAGGTGGACATCTTTACCATATGTTCAGTTATCTTTAGTTCTATAGAGTTGCTGACGTAGAATTCTTTCCCTTAATGACTGGCCTACATTTTGTTTCGTAAGCCTAAATTCATTCCTATATTACAGGGACGTTGAATCGAAAATGCTCCTCTGCTATGGAGTTTATGTTACAGAAATGTTACAGAACAAAATCGACTTAAATTAAAATTAGCAAGAACTTTTATTCTATATAAAAATTTGATAGGATGAACTATTCAGTTTCATTTTTGGGGGGGGATCGGTGAGTTAAATAAAGAATTGAGGATGAGGTGAGAGGTATATATATATATATATATATATATATATATTACTAAAAATGTGCTTCAAAATATATTTCAATGTGATGTTGTTGTGATTATGTTCTCCGCTAAACTGGAAAGCATCAGAGATATTTTCCGTGATAACGTGCTTCATTTTGTGGTCATCAATTGGTTTCAGGCATTCGCCCATCATCAGGATATTTTGATAAAGCACAGTGTGTGATAATATAGACTTGCACAGAGTAAAATATATACTGATTTTGCGCTGTGCAACTCTGTGTTATCACACTGTTCATTAAAATATCCTGATGATAGGCGTACGCTCGAAACCCGTTGATGATCACAAAATGAAGCACGTTATCACGGAAAACATCTCTGATTCGAAAGTGTGACAGGTAGCGTCTCTTCTAAACAGCAAATCCTATGTAAATTAAAAAAGTTTACCCACTTTCCATTAAGTGAATGTCTAGTGAGCGACAATGTTGCAATGGGAAGGCATAGTGTAGGGCGTAAAGTAAGTGGCAGGGCACTAAATGAATATATACTTGTAAATAATAATTGTAAATGACAATGCGGCTCAATCCCCCAAATAATACATATCTACTCTCAAAGATTTCCGGCAAAAAAGTAATCATTGCATTCATATTAAAACAAAAACAGAAAATCAAAAATAAAATATCAATAATAAAAAAAATAAAAAAAATCAATATTAAAAAAAATAATAAAATACATTCAATAGGGGCGTAGACCCTCCCCCACTTGGAATATATGTCGTTCTAAATAA
This sequence comes from Triatoma infestans, assembly GCA_011037195.1. Classification (NCBI taxonomy): domain Eukaryota; kingdom Metazoa; phylum Arthropoda; class Insecta; order Hemiptera; family Reduviidae; genus Triatoma; species Triatoma infestans. Next base: position 30,475 of record JAAEAF010014613.1, on the reverse strand, counting down.
AATAAAATGGAAGGGATTGGCTCAGTGGTTAGCGCACTGGAAAATCCCACGCGGAGGACCCAGATTCGTGTCCAGCTGCCCCGCCTCAGATTTTTTCTTCCTACGAGACCCTACAGCTCACTGTCCGGCGATGAACAGTGTTCTTCGTAACAGGAGAACACTGTCCGGAGGCCGGCACTGCACTACGAAGCCAATGACTATAGATGTCGGTGCGCCTTAAACTGAAAAAAAAAATAAATAAATAAATAAAGAAATACGATACCAGGGACAAAAAAAATATATTTCTTGAGAGTATATAATTAATAAAATTTAAGAAAATTACTATCAAAGGTCCTTGCAGCAAGGAATGATTGTTAATTAATTAAAAAAAAAAAAAATCAAACTTAAAATTAGATATAAAATAAAGTTAGTGAAAAAAAAAAATGGTGAAATAGCAATTTGTAAGTAGATGCAAAAAAATTATTTTGAATGGATACCGAAATATTGATCTTATTAAATAAATAATTTAAACAAATATCGAAATTTGATATCGTGCGAATGAACTAGTCGACAGAAAGAAAGAATATCTCAAAAAAAAAAAAGTTAAGGAGAAGATTTCTAAATTTGGACATAATTTCCAGTTTGAAGTTACGGCTAGAATGACGGAAGTTATTTTTAGCATTGGTCGAGAAATAAAAAAAAATATTATAGTCATAATAAAAACATATATCATTGATACGTAATAAAAAAAAAAAAAAAAATTAGAAAAGAAAACTATGTTGAGTAGACGAAATATATAAAATTACATTAATTTATTGGATAAAATTGTATTTATTCGCTAAAGATATTTGTTTTTACACCCTACCCATATACTTGCAAATACATCCCCCCACTGATTGGCGTAGTGTATTTACGTGGTGTCCCCTCTCTTTGGTACATTGAGGGGAGGAGTCTGTGTGTAAAAGATAACTTATACTAAGTTACTGTTGAAGAGAAGTGGTGGTATAGTTAGTAGTTGCCTTTTAGTTCTCTCTCTCTCTCTCTTATATTCTACTTTTTTCTCTTTCCTTTAATAATATGTACGTGTGTATGTGTTAGTTTGTATATTTGTACGTTTGTGTTTGTATTAAATGTGCGAGAGAAGAAGTTTAAAAAAAAAAAAAAAAAGAAGTGGTTTTTCTCATTTTGTTTTTTTTTAAACTTTAGTTCTCTTTTGTTATGTATGAACTCTCTTCTCTTTCTCTTTTAAAAATTCTCTTGTTAGATTCTCATTTTACTTCTCTACATCCCCGGGCCAGTTTTAAATATAGCCTGCTAGGCGACGCTCACCGACCAAATATGGACCAATCTCGTGTTTCTTTGGGGCGGCTCAAAATCACACTAAACTTGCGCGCCTTATACTAAAAAAACCACCTCTATTCCCCCCGCTAGTTTTTCCCTCTTTTTCTATTTTTTTTTTTTTTTTTTTTTTTTTCCTTTATCGTTAGCCTCTTCCTCCATTCTCACAACCACTCTACAAAAAACTTCCTTCTCCTTTTCGTATTCATACAACTACTAACACACTAGAAAAAAAAATTTTTTTTTTTAATTCATCTAACTACCACTATTAAGTAAGTGGCCTACCTATCATTTTTATTGAATTATACGCATCATAAGACAGAGAGAATAATTGGTGCAGTGTTATTTTTTTTTTAAAAAAAAAGGATTCAGTGTTACGTAAAATATTTTCACTTGGGGAGATAGATTTTTCATATTGTGTGAAATTAATTTCAAGTGTATAATTTCTATAATTTACTAATAAATTTTATTTTTCTTAATACGTGAAAAACAAGAAAATTGTCTCAAGTGTGTTGAATGTTTGTTTATTTGTTTGGTTTTTGACAATTAAAATTCTTATTTTTGCAAAAAAAAAAAATTAATAATGGCAACACTGTGGCCTATTGTTCCTCAAGATACAACAGTCACGGCAACAACACCAACAATTGCCACACGGAATATATTCCATCCACAGGCGAATATCTTCTTATCAAGCTCACCAACATCATCACCACCACCACCGCCACCTTTATCAACGAATAATGTTAGTACAATTATTATCTTTTAAGTTTCCTAATAGTTATTGACAGTATCAAGTTACAAATATGACCCGTTTTTTTTGTTTTTGTTTTTATGCTTCAAGTTTTTGAATTTTTTTTTTTTTTTCAATTCATATTCTTTGGATAAATTCTATTAGATTTATGGAAAAATCGGAAGAATTGTTTTCGAGAAAATCACTAAATTAAATAAACGGTAAAACTTCCGCTTTACATTTAAAAAAAAAAATATTTCCATTTGTGATGAAATTCCGATAATAGTTAATTTATTTGTAAAACTTATTTTAATTCTATCCAAAACAAATTTTCCTTTAATGAGATTAACTTTGCCATGTAATTAAAGAGTAATTAAAAAATAAAAATAAAAATTAACGTAAATTTGTAAGTAAGTAAATGCATATTGATACTAGGACGTTCTTTTATCTAAATAATCGTATTCATAAATGGATAAGTTTTTGCGGGAACTTTGAATTTTATAAAACAGTTTTAAGTTTAGTCGAGAATTTCATTAAAACAAAATCCTTTTATCTTTAATTTTTTTTATTTTTATTTTTGAGATTCTAAATCAGGCATTTGTTTGCTTTCTCTCGCTAAAAATGCAATATCTTTGAAAAAAATGAAAAAGAAAATATCTTTAAATAGAAAATATAAAGAAATAAAGTACTTCGATCATTTCAAATTATAATATTGAAGTTTTGCCGGAAATATATGTGAAATTCATGGAGTAACATATAATTGTTTTTAACAAATGAACTCTCTATCGTTCTGAATTGTTGTTGTAAGTAGAGAATTTAATAATAATCGATTCCTATTCAAAGTTAAATAATTATTTTATCTATATACAACTCAATAGCTTAAAAAAACTTCCTCAGTTTACTTCAGTATTAGATTTATTTTTATTAACCTCAACTTTTATTGTTAACATTATTTATTTTTCTCAAAAATAATTAATATTAAGTTATATTTATTTTTATTTTATTATCTACTGAAGTTCCATTTATTTTATCCAGAGTGGTTCTTATTTATTTTGAATTTTATTTTATCTATATTTATCTACATTAGTCAGTCACGGAGCTTTCAGTTTATTTTTATTTTTGAGTTTCTTTTCTTTCACTCTTATAATATAGTTATGTTTATTTATTTATTTATTTAATTATTATTTTTTAATTTTATTTCTTTATATAATTTTATTTTTTTCTATTTGAAATTTGAAAAAAATATTGTGTATACATACACTAAATATTACGCTAGATTATATTGTAATTTATTGTATATTGAATATACAGAGCAATGAAAGCAACTCATTGTTCAACTCAAATCGAAAAATTATAAGAAATAATCAAATTAAATAAATTAAATTAATAAACATAGAAAAATAGATAGAAATATAAGTAATTCAATTATGCCAAATTTTGATATTTTATAGTTTCGCTTTAAATACATGCGAAGTTCAAGAGAGTACCAAAAATTAGTTTTTAACAACTGATCTCTCTCTCACACTCTGAGGGATTGTGGTGTGTGTGTGTGTGTGTGTGTGTGTGTGTGTGTGTGTGTGGACGGGTGGGTGTAAAAGGTAACTTTCCTTTAGGGATTACCATGGAAACAAAAAGGTTTTCACCAAATCCGCATGTGCGATTTTATTATTATTTTTTCCTTTCTTTTAATTAGTAATATTTAAAATTACAACATTTGTCGTAAGAGGTAAATTTGATGATAGAGGTGTGAGTTTACATGTTAAACAGCTTGATAGAGTAATCACCCAATGGTGAAATACTTTCTCTATGAATTTATAAACATTCTTACTCTACACAAGTCTCTAGGCCATTTCCGCTTCAAGCGTCGAGAAAGATTGTCACATAAATCAGGAAAGAAGAGGTATTACACTAAAGGATTTGGTCGAAGAGCTAGTAGACTATGAAACTTGCGGTTACGTAGTTTTTTTTTTTATAAGATCTCGAAGAAAATGGATGTGAAGTTCATTGTGAATGAATGGTATGATTGGAAATGTAATAGGGTGAATTAAGACTTATATGTAGAATTATTAATTGTGATGATTGTATCCGTTTGGTGTTTGAATAATCTCCGTATGATCATATCAGGTCGTAACAGTGACTTGTAATTAGTCCAGTTTGTAGTTCAAGTCAAGGTTTGATCTGCGTTCAAATAATCTATAAAGTAATTTGTAACGTCTGTTTACATCCTGTCGCTATAGTCGAGTATCGTACAATATAAGCTGGAAAAATAATAATGCCATTCTGATAAACTGGTGGACAAACAGATTTTTTTTAGAGTAATGGGTGATGTGGACAGATTTCTTCTCACTTATATTTTATTTTCCACTCATGAGATCAGGTTTCATGAAGGTTTAGGTGTTGCTGGATATTTTGGCTGGCTTGGGAAGAATCTGAATCGGGAGAAAGAATTGCTATAATAAATTTAGTTTGGGAAGGTGATAGGTCAGCAGTATACATTAGAAAAAAGAATGGACCTAGTATGCTACCTTGGAAGACACCCGTTGTCACAAAAATGAAACCAGAAAGGGTATTTCCTTGACGAACTCAACAATATCCATCGGTCAAGTAAAAATTTGATGATTAGATAATAAGTAAATGGAAGATGGTTAATAGTTTTTTTCCAGGTTTTTTTTTTTTTCAAATAAAAATTGCTCCAAAACTGCTTCAATGTTTTAAACATGGTTTTAATGGGTTCCGAGCACACTAGAGATTGTCTTTTTACTCGGAATTAAAATTTACAAAATACATGTATCATACTAAGGATAGATAAATGTGATGTTAAACTTTTTGGAGATAAAAAGAAAATCAATAAACTACGGACCTTAGTGAATGAATTTTTAGTTTTTCTTGATGGCGGTTGAAATGGTTATTTATTTAAATGTAATAAATAATCATTTGTAAAATAACATTAGTCTTTATTGAAATGTGTTTTCTAGAAGTGTTCTGTGGAAATTGAAAAGTTACATTATTTCTAAGTTGCCATTTCCGGTTAATATGCGGTTATGCTTCCAAAAAAATAATATTAAAACTAATATAATATTAGTAACAATTTCAAATTAAAGAAAATTTGCTATTTAACATATCATAAAAAAAAGAAAAATAGAATCAGAGACATTTTCCGTGGTAGCCTGCTTCATTTTGTGGTCATCGACCGGTTTGGGGCGTTCGCCCATCTTCAGGATGCGTTTTTCAGACAGTGTGAACAACACAGACTTGTACAGAGCAAACTTAGTTTTTCAAACTCAGTGCAAGTCACTTGCTGAGTGCATCATCCCAATTTTTTTTTTTTTTTTTTTAAATAATAATTATGTATTTTGTAAAGATAATTAAAAAGAAAAAAAAAAAAGATATTGATAATTACCCTTGAAATGAAATGATAACTATACTATTAAGGCTGATTGTAATTATTTCTGATTATAATTTACATAAATCCAATAACTTGTAATAAACTTTTGTGCTAACGGTTTTAAAAATGATTATTTATTTTTTGTACCTTAATGTAATTAACAATTCTTAAATTGAAAGTTTGTTTTATTTAATAACTTACAAATGGATAGGATAAAAAAAAAAAAAAATTCAATTTATAAAGTATTGTCTTAAGGGAACAACTTTCAATAATGAATAACAAAAATAGAAATCTTAGCGAGAACCCCAAGTCGCTAAGTTCGATATAAACGATACATTGACTTCGCCTCTGCATATTAATAACGTTGTAAACAAGCAAGTCTAAACCACAGCTGTGTGACATCTGTTTGTTGCCTTTATTTTATTTATTTATTTATTTATTTTTCACATCTCTATCTAGTTTTATAAGAAATAATTTTAGTTGCCCCGCCTTCATTTTATATATCATAATCTTTTTATGTTGCAAAATAAAAAAAAAGTGACAAAATATACGACGAGATAGTGGTGGGCATGTTTATACAAGTCAGTTTTCAGAACACTCTGTTTAATTGATTTGTAAACAATTGATTGCAAGTTCTTAAAAAAATTCATAACACTTTTTTAAAAAAAAAATAAAAAATTATTCTAAACAAAATAATTCTGGAAGAAATGATAATCTAGATAAGTATGATGATAAATTCCCCCCCCATTCCAAAATTTTCTGTGAAATTCCAACTTAAAACAGCTACAATTTATTGCACACTTGTTATTAATAAACTAGCTAACACGACCATGCTTCGTTGTGGCTCAGTCTGATTTTTAGGCTTATCCATGCGTGATTTTGATAATTTGTTTCGATGCTTTGGAATACCCTGTCTACTAATTCTTCTTTTGAATGTACAATGTTGCAGCAATTAGATGGGAAGGTGATTTTCCCGTTTCCAGATTTGTAGGAGCAGTGCTGTTACCGAGTTCGAGTAATTGTCTTGAAAATATGGCAGCTGTTGTATCGTTTAGAAGTTGAACATTCATATTCGTCGTTAAATGATTTTTTTTTTACTGTGCTCCAAAGAGTTGAATATTTCAAACAGGCATGCAATCATCAGCTGGTATTGAGCGAGGTATCACTTGGAAGCGTTTGCCTGAAGTCACCGGCTAGTAACACTAATGCTCCACCAACTGGAACCTAATTAGGCAAGTCTTTAAAGGTATGACCTAATGCTTCCAATGACTTCTTATAAGCCACTGTACACTTATCCCATACAATGATTTTGCACGCCCGAAGAACCTTTCCCATTCCTAATGTATTAGAAATGTTACATGTTGTGTTTTCTGTGAAGTGCATGTTTAAGTCATGACAGTTTAAGAGCTGCATGCGCTGTTCTACCTCCTTCCATCAACGTAGCAGCAATACCTGAAGAAGCAAGTGCTAACGCAAAAAGGCAATTTTGCCGGTAAGTACAATATGGCCGTTTGAACGGATTTTAACTCCGAATTTCCCGTTTCCGTGGGAACTTCGGAATAGAGGTACTTATAGAGAAAGAGGTTCAGAGAGTGAGTCACCATCGCAACGCGCCTGAGTCTTGTCTATTTCTGCCAACCTCGAGAAAAACGCTCGGAATTTCCCGTTTCCGTGGGAACTACGGAGTAAAAAGTATATATAAACACTCTTATATAGAAATGCAACGTTGTGTAAAAATTTCAAGTCAATCCATCGACTACTTTTCTAGTTTTGCGGCCACAAATATACGGATGCTGAATTTTTATATATATAGATGTAAAAATTCCTACTTGTCAAAATAGAATTTGATTAATAGAAAATTGCATGAAAATGATTTAGACTATTGTAGTTTATTTTCACTCACTTATTCCTCTTAGTGTTTAGTGTCAAATTTTGAAAATTTTGAGATTTCACCGAAATTATATGTTACTTAATTACGAAAAATAATGTTTCGTTTGAATATTTATTGAATAAAATATCTCCAAAAAATTCGCCGGAAGCTCAGATTTAATATTCCGTTTAGATAGTAACCATCGCAACCGCATCTTTTGCTGAATTTGTTTTTTTTTTCTTTTTTGCAATTTTCGCAATTTACTTGAATACCCGCATCGATTTTCTTTAAACATCGTATACTATTTACACATATAAATACCTATCACATTTATTTGCAACATTCTCTTGGAAAATTGATATTTTTTATTGGTTCTGCGGAAATAGTAGTGTTAAGGCTTATCTCTAAAGTACCATATCATTATAATGTATGGTTCTGCACCTATAAAATATTAATATACTGTAATTTGATTGTATTGGGGGGGGGGGGGAAATTAAATATGTTAATTAATAATTAATTATTATAATTCATAATTGAAATCTTCTCAAAATGGATATCGTGAGGTCTGTGTTTATACAGAAGTTGGAGAGGATGAAAAAACAACTAAATATATAGATTCAAAAAATATATAATTAAAAAAACAATCCTGTCATGGCAACTCGTGCTCTACAATCTCATCTTCATATTCTTGAACCTTGGCTCCGGCAGTGGAGGATCAAAGCAAACGAACTTAAATCCAAACTCATAGTATTCACCTTAAACAAAAAAACTCTTCCTCCTCTTTACTTTAACAATATTATCCTTCCCATTGCGAACCAAGTACGATATCTCGGATTATTTCTTGACAAACGACTAACATGGAACCCTCATACCAGACTGAAACGAATTGACTGCAACTTAAGATATAAAATGCTAAAACGACTACTTGATAAACGTTCAAAACTGACTTTAAGGAACAAAAAAATGCTATATACTGCTCTTTTAGCCCCCATTTGGACATACGGCATAGTACTCTACGGCACTGCAAAACAATCCAACCTTAACCGACTTCAAACTCTACAATCTAAGATCCTAAGAACGTAGTTGATGCTCCCTTCTACGTCTCCAACCACACAATCCACTCCGACCTTAACATTCTATTCATCTCAAAGCTAGCCCAATTTCGTTACACAAAATTTCACTGCAAACTAAATTGTCACCATAATCCTCTGCCCAAAAAGAATATGTCCGCCAGAACACTGCCCAAAAATCCTTGTCGGAGGCTGAAGCGGCGGTGACCATGCGACCATCTTAACATATAACGTCGACCTCCTAGGGTAGTGCTGTGTAAGCTTGCATCACTGGATCGTTCTTATCTCTCAAGTAACATGTACATATGTATATATTAGTCTATATATATACAAATTACGCACTCATCACTTTTGCTTGTTGTACATTGTATACAGTTGCAAAATAAATTAATAAATTTAAAAAAATAAAAAATAAACAATATATGTCAAAATAAGTAATTATCATAATATTGTGATATAACAACATAAGTTTCTGGTCATTTGGGAGAAATTGCTTTTTATAAAACTTTCATATTTTACACAGTTACAGACTTGAAGCAGGTTGGGTTTCTTGGAGCACTTCCACCACTCACTACTGTAACATGGCTTTTTATAATGACGTATTTCACACTTTTTACGGTATAAATTTTGAACTGACTTCCTTCCCTAAAAGGCTCCAGCTTATTATATTCTACCTCCACCCCGGGGGAAAGTGAGAAGAGGGAAATTCTCTTTGTCCTAAATAAATGTAATGATAGGGGTAGGCCAGGTATCTCTGACTCAAGTAACTGTTTCTTTTGTGCCATTCAACCTTCAAAAAACCCAACTCTATAAAATATATTAGAAAAATTCCCTACTTTACAATCATAAAATATTTAAGAAGGATATATTTCCATACAATTTATATTTATTAATTCTTCCAAACATGTACATATTTACAATACATTAGAAGCATTGCTTAGTATTCATTAGTATTGCATTCATCAGTATTGCTTAGTATTTGGAGAAAATCGTTTACAGAATAGGTTAATGAGTTATTTTGACTTTTCTCGAACTATTTATATAAACGATTTCCTATAAACTTGGAACACTAAACTGCACAGATATAAACCTATTACTTTTATTTTTAATATTTGCCTAGAAAAATTGTTTTTTTTAGGGGTTCTGAGGAATCTGCGACGTTAAATTTCAAATGTGATTGTTCAATTATTATTGGCACTCTTTTCCGGACTGCAATATAATCACTTCTATAGCTGCCTGGATAGGTATTTTTGCTCTTGTACTATCTCTATATTTATGTTAAAGATAAATGAGTAAATTTTGGTGTTTTAAGGAACGTCGTCATTTTATAATATATAATTCATAACAGTCAGAGAAATTCAAGTGAGTGTTTCATAAATAAATAAAGAAATAAACCTATGGCGCAACTGCCCAAAGGTAAGCACTTCGCAGTTCCCTCGCCTTTTAGTCCCGGCCTTCGCTACCTAGGTGCGCTACCAACTGTAGCCTAGCACTTTTTCTCACGATACTGGAACAACACCGACTTTGCCCTCACGGCAATCGAACCCCAAATTCTCGCACCAAAGGCGAGTGCGTTAGCCACTAGACCAATGTATGAGGACGTGTGTGTTTCATACAATATTTTTTTTTTAACTTTAAAGACGTATTAATTTCAACAAATATCTATCTTAAAAAATATTGTAATAGGATCGAAAGAGAGGGATTCAAAGCAGAGAGATTGAGAGACAAAATTGGGATTCTCACTCGCTACATAGGCCAGACTAGAGTGAGAAACTCTGTACATATACAGCTGCGCTAGCTCTACAATGGGGAGTCTTAAGGACACTTTATACAGCAGTTACAATTCGTCAACAACCAACTACTATCCTTCTCTTTACTCAGTCTAAATCACTAATTTCTATTTACGTGTAAAATCCTGACAGTTTAGTGTCACTATTTTATTTATACAGTGCTCAGCATTCATTCTAGCTTATTTCTTAAAAAATACCCTTCCTCACTAATTTCTCTCCTTCTAAAACTGATTATATATTTTTACTTTCTCTTACTCCTCCTAGTAAGAGGAAGAATTGTAATCGTGTCACATTTTTGATAACGAGTTTTTACCGAAAATACCAGTTTTGAGTTTCTCTGAGTCCAAAAAAGCGGTTTTTATAAAATGGTCTGTGTGTGTGTGTCCGTGTATGTATGTGAACAGCACAGCTCAAAAACGAAAAATCGGAGAAAGTTCTAACTTCATATTCTGTTTAGGTATTACCATTGTATGTTTAGTTTATATATGTTGTTTCAAGAAAATCATCGGAGTCATTTTTGAGAAAATCGCGAAAAAGTGAAAAAAATCATTTAGTAAATTGGTAAAGTAAACACACTTCCGGTTATCCGATATTTTCAAACTCGGAATTTCAACAACATATTTAATTTTAATTAACATTATTTAGATGATAGAATTGTCTAATAAACTGAAATAGCACTTTAGATGAAAACCTAACCCCACCCCTCCCCAATAAGTGCTCTTAAATGAATTTTCTCAAAAAAATGTTTCAAATAAAAGTTATAGCTGTTAGTATGTGTAGTTGATATACCAAGTTTAGAGAAAATCGTTGGAGCCATTTTTGAGAAAATCGCAAAAATGTAAAAAAAAAAACTAGAAAAGTGGTACTTCCGGTTGAGGAATTTTAACAGATGACCTACTGTCGGATTCCATGGTGATACCTAAACGGAATATCAAGTTTGAACTTTCTACGATTTTTCGTTTTTGAGCTATGCTTTTCACATACATACACACACACACACACAGACCATTTGCTAAGAACCACATTTTTAGACTCAGGGGACCTCAAAACGGATATTTCCTGTGAAAACTCAATATCGAAAATTTGACACGGTTACAATACTTCCTCTTACTAGGAGTAAGAGAAAGTAATATGTTACCAAAATTCAGAGCTTGAAGAAAATCGTTTGACTGAAAATGCGTTTTCACTCAATAGACTTATCAGTTTTCTTCGTTTTTCCACAGATTTCTTTAAATATATATTTTTACTAACTATGAATTCAGAGACCTATCAATTTAGTTTGAAACTTTTTTCCGAGGAAGTTCATTTAAGACGACTTTAAGGGATAAATTATATGTTTGAAAAAAATGGGGTTAATTTCATTTCCATAAACTACAAGTAAAAGAGAGTCGTGTGACAATTTCATACCAGATTTTTAATTTAATAATTTAACCTTTTTAAATTTCTAACAATATTATAATATTACAAATTTTTTAATTAAGCCTAATTTAAATATCTTTGCAAATTTTATAACATAAATAAATAATAGCTTGTATTAATTAATAAATTTATTTATAAAACTATTAAAATCTCATTTTTATGGTAAATCAAATTATTTGCATATTATATTTTGCTGTAGAGATACATAAATTTAATATGTCGTAATTTTTTTTATAGGTACCTAACATTATTGTAACTATAAAATATTTTAATAAATATTACCCAATTAATTTAACATTCTTATAACTTAATTATGAAGATTATTTAACAGGTTCTTTTTATATTGAAGATGTGCATGGGTCCGCAATGCTGTATAAACATCTGGGTATTTTATCCATCGTAGCATACCATATTTCTTTTTATATCTTTTAATATGATTCTCTGTTTTTCTTTTTATAAAATCGGCCTTTCCCTGTAATTCGGCATCATTAAGAGAGTGGTTCATTTTACGTCAGAATTAATTATTTAGACGTTTCCTTCCTCCCCACGCCATTGTTGTTTCTTAAAAAAAATTACTTTTAATCAAAAACCTATCACTTTTATTTGAAACATTTTTCTCCGCCCAAAAAAAAATTATTTTTGAGGGGTTTTGGGGACTTCTATATTAGGTTTAAATTTAAACTGCCGCCAAGGGAGGGGAATAGCTAAATGGTTAGAATATGGTATTTTATCTGTCGTAGCAAGTAAATTCCTTTTATTCCTGACCGGTTTAGAATTTTTTCATCCATCTTCACAGCAAATTCACCAAGTACGTACAAAGAGTTCACTTCAACGTAATGTTTCTGTTACACTCACACTTGTTGGTTGTATAATATACAACCAATATATAAATATAAATGTTATATAAATTGTATAATAAAATACCAGATGTTATCCAGCATGGCGGAACTACCCATTTTTGCAATTAAAATAGAATTTAGTATACGTTATTATTACACATTACTAGCTAACCTGACCACGCTTCGCTGTGGCTCAGTCTGATTTTTAGGCTTAACCCTGCGTGATTTTGATAATTTGTTTCGATGCTTTGGAATACCCTGTCTACTAATTCTTCTTTTGAATGTACAATGTTGCAGAAATTAGTGTGGGAAGGTGATTTTTCCCGTTTCCAGATTTGTAGGAGCAGTGCCGTTACTGAGTTCGAGTAATTGTCTTGAAAATATGGCAGCTGTTGGATCGTTTTGAAGTTAACTCTCATATTCGTTGTTAAATGATTTCTTTTTTTACTGTGCTCCAAAGAGTTGAATATTTTAAGCAGGCATGCAGGCATTCATCAGCTGGTTTTGAGCGAGGTATCACTGGAAGTGTTTGCCGAAGTCACTGGATAGTAACACCAATGCTCCAGCAAATGGAACCTGATTATTTCGCAAGTCTTTCAATGTATGGTCTAATGCTTCCAATGACTTCTTATAAGCCATTGAACACTCATCCTATACAATAATTTTGCACGCCCGAAGAACCTTTCCCATTCCTGATGTTTTAGAAATGTTACATGTTGGGTTTTCTGAGAAGTACATGTTTAAGTCATGACAGATTAAGAGCTAAATGCGCTGTTCTACCTCCTTCCATCAACGTAGCAGCAATACCTGAAGAAGCAAGTGCTTAAGCAATATGGCCGTTTGAACGGATTTTAGCTCGGAATTTCCCGTTTCCGTGGGCACTGCGGAATAGAGATACTTATAAGCTGTTGAGAAAGAGGTTCATAGAGTGAGCCACCGTCTCAATGCGTCTGAGTCTATCTATTTCTGCCAGTATCGTGAAACGCTCGGAGAAGTTCCCGTTCCCATGGGAACTTCGGAGTAAAAAGTATATATAAAACTCATATATAGAAATGCAACGTTGTGTAAAAATTTCAAGTCAATCCATCGACTACTTTTCGAGTTTTGCGGCCAAACATACGGATGCTGAATTTTTATATATATAGATAAGCAGTTTTGTTTTCCCATATGCATCATCTTAAACTCGCTGAAAAAAATAAAAATTTTTTTCTTTACGTAAACTCACTTCCAAAAACATAAAAATAATGACGAAACATGGAAGGAAAATTTTTAATGTACACACATATATAAGTAGATCAATTAAAAATAATATTAATAATAATAGGGAAAGGAATAGCTAAGTGGTTAGCGAATTGGATTCCCAAGCGGAGGACCTGGTTCGAGTCCAGCTGTAATGCCCTTAGATTTTTTCTTCCTAGGAGCCTCTACAGCTCACTGTTCGGTGATGGACAGCGTTGTCTATAACGAGAGAACACTGTCCAGAGGCCGGCAGTGCACTAAGAAGGCTCGAGGCGCCAATGACCATAGATGTTGACGCGCCTTAAATTTAAAAAAAAAAAAAAAAAACTGCCGCCACAATTTATTGAGATAGACGCCCTACCATGTCTTTTTTTTTAAAGCCAGTCCTCTAAATGTTGGTAAACATGGCCCTTTTAAAGAAAATTGCTTTTAATTAAATTATATTATCTTAAGTAAGAGAATGTCGTGTGAGTTTTTTACCCAGATTTTTTAAGGAGTATAGAGCACTGCGTCTTGAATCAACGGTGTCCCCAGAACCCCTTTTTCACTTCACTGTCAGCCTCCGGAAAGTATTGCTTCGTTACAAACAATACTACTTACTCATTGCGTTAGCGGCCCTATTACGGTGTCCTAATCAATATCCCTTATTATCAGTGGTTCACAATTTTTTGTATTTCGCGCCTCCCCTTTTTTACCTTGAATAATTTTGCGCCCCCTATATAATATAAAATAAAAAGATAGATAAAAGTAATCCAATACATGGGAATTTAAACTCAATTTGGTTTTTCTGCTATAGCTGCTTTATAATCTAAATATAGAAACAAACTTCAAATAGAAAGGGAGCTCTATGGTGACTATTTGGAATATAAAACAAAACTTGTGACGGGCACGTGCGTTAAAACGGGCACATATTACTCATTAGATCTATATTTCCCTAGAAATGTTTTATTCTAATGCTTTCGTTCTAATTATATTTAATATATTTGTGTGTAGCAGTGGAATAATTCTCACCCCTGCTCGTAATAAAAATCAATTATATGCAGAACATTTATCATTTATTTCAACGAGAAGGGATATAGATAAAATATCTCCTCTTATCCTAGATAGCTAGAAAAAAAACTAAAAAATACGTGTCTCCGTAGTTTTTTGTTAGAAATCCAAATTTAATTTGCAAATTTGTTTTGGTGCTTCGAGAAGCGAGATCAAGGCACCAACTTCATTTTTTTCAAATGGGGAGGTGTGGTTTTTATTTAAGAAATAGATTTCTCTATATTTTTAAGAAAAATTTACTTGAACAGTTTTTTTCTGTGAGCGATATTTTACAAGTTATGAATGAAAACATGATTCCTATAAGAAATTTCAAAATGATATTATAACAGTTTTTTGATTGAATAAGAAGAAAAGCATTATTTTGTTATAAATTTTACTCCTCATTAATTATAGATCTTGCTCGAACTGGCCTCCACCATTAGAGATGTATTTCTTTGGTCGTAAGGTACAAATGGCAGGAAAAGGCATCTGTATGCATCTCTAATGGTGGGGGTCAGTTCGAGCAAGATCTGTAATTAATGAGGAGTAAAAATTTTATAATAAAATAGTTTTTTCTTATTAAATCAAAAAACCGTTATAATATCATTTTGAAATTTCTTATAGCAATAATGTTTTCACATAACTTGTAAAATATCATTCACAGAAAAAAACCGTTCAAGTAAATTTTTCTTACAAAAAATAGGGGAATCTATTTCTTAAATAAAAACTACACCTCCCCATTTGAAAAAAATGAAGTTGGTGTCTGTATCGCGCTTCTGGAAGCACCAAAACAATTTTGCAAATTAAATTTGGATTTCTAACAAAAGACTACGGAGACACGTATATTTTTTAGTTTTTTTTAGCTATCTTAGTTTCCGAGAAAAAGTCGTTATCCATATACCTTGCCACGTTATCCATATACCTTGCCACACCCTGTATATATTGCTTTATTCTAAGTAAACTCTTCTGCCATAATTTCCCCTTACAGAAGTGATTAACTTTCCATTTATACAGCAAACTTTCTATAATATTGCGAAATCCATTTCGAACAGTTTAATTGTAAATAACTGTGGAATATCTCTTGGACTCCACCACCATTACAGATAAACACCATTTGTAAATTCTTTTAATATGCATGCGAGTTCCAGACAGTTACGGGGCTATATATTGATATATTAATGAATTCAAAAAAAAATTTTTATAACTAATCTAAATTTTATATACATTTTAAGATTAACGATATCTAAATTCTAAAACTTGTTTCTGTTTTTTTTTTTGTTATATTTACATAAATTTAAATCTGACGTAGCTATCCAGACATCTTTGAGTGGACGTATTTTTCAAACCTGATCTTAAACCAATAGCTAAACATATACAATCTTCCAATTTATATCATATATTAAAAAAAAAAAAAATATGGAAATCGATATCAAATATATATCAAATTTATTATTATTATTATTATTTTATTTTTTTAACTGTCAATTTTTTATTATAGTAACAGTTATGAATTAATCTATGATTTTTTTTATTTTTTTTGTATTTTTATAGTGACAAATATTTCTATATATTATAGTGGTTATTTTATTTATTGCAAAATACAAATTTTTTGCGTCAACTACTTCCGTTAATAATCCTACCATTAAATCCTACATTAAATAATTTGATGATCAATAAAAAAACATACAAAAATGATTTTTTTTTTTTTTTTAATGGTAGAGGAAAAATAAACGTCCGGTGATAATGTTCCCAGATATGTGGGACACATACCCAATAAAAAACCCGAACTCCTTTTTATCGGCACTGGAACCCATTCTGGGACTACTACTTATCGTATTAAGCCCTTTCAGGCTCCTACTTCCTTGATGCTACTTTAAACCAACAGTTATACGCATTGTTTTAGCTCCTGTTTTCTTTCGCCGCAGCACCATTTCGAAGAAAGATACTACCCTGACCCCCAATAATCCCTGCAGGAAAGAAAGCATGGACTTAACGATGGATTCGGGTGTCAAATGGCCTAACTCCTGTTCCATACCGTTACTCTCAACCGCCCATCTGTCGCCTATCTCGGAAAAAAGTATGGTGGGCATCATTCGAGAACTGAATCTCCGAAGTGATATGACTGAATTACCCTCGTTCCCCATCCTATATAGTAGATATGAGGTAAAAATACCCGTGTCCCGTCAGAAACTGGGTAAGGTAGTAATTTACCTCGCCATGCCTTCTTGCATGCCCGCAATCAGCTTCACTGTCCACCTTCCTTGGCTCTCTGCACGCCACTATTCATGCCAAGACCGAATGGTGTCATCCCTGGCTATTGCTTTCGCCTCATTGCCACCGAGTACTTACCTCAGATCATGCATGCGCAATCTTCCGTCGCTTGAGTCGATAGGAGTCACTCCAGCCACCACCAGAGCTCCAGTCTCCAAGACCGTCCGGTAAGAATAGGCGATTTTTGACAGCACCTCTTTTTTTTGTACCGATGCCATCTGCTTTCGGTATTTTTCTTTCTTCAATGTGTCAGCCCAACCTAACAAAAATGATAATAATAGTACATTTTACTATAATAAAAACTAGCCAGATAATAAAACAAAATTATAAATAAACTTTAATGAAATATAGATAAATAGAAATTAAGGAAAGAGCCAAAAAATAAGAAAAATAATAACAACATAAAAAACTCACTCAATATTAATTGAAATTAAATTCACTGATTAGAAATTTCCTATAAGTTACAGGAGAGCTAGCGAATAGTTACATAAAAGATTCCTGTTTTCTCCATTAAGGATAGTAAAACACCTGTCCGTAGACAAATTCCTTAAACCGAAAAATCGTAAGCGGTAAGGGGATAAAATAGGCCATTCACATAGAAAATGAAAAACACCTTCATATGTACCCAAGTTACATAGTGAGCAATGGTAATTATAATCAAGCCTCCATGGTTCCCAATTTAAAAAATGAGGCTTGATTTATTTAAGTTAAACTGATTGATATGTAATACACATTGTAGTCAAGGTGGCTTGTAAATGACATGACAACGAGAGCGGTTAATACATTAGTTAAAAAATGTGGTTCTTTGACCACATTTAATACTATCACAAATTGATTTTGCTACAGTTTTTGACAGACTTAGAATCCAAGTTAGAAGGATCAAATTGGATGGAATAATCCTACCATTTCAATCAGGTTTGAAATGATATTTTAAAAAAAATGTCCCCGTCAACTGTCCCAGAATTAATTAGAATTGGTTTTGTCTATCACATAAATTTCTTTATTCTCAGCTAGTTATGGCGGGGCTTTATAATCAATTTGCTCGCTTCAGAGACAATTTTATGCTTAACTTACTTATTTCAAATATTGTGAACTAACTAATCCACAACTTGATTAGTGTTAGCACAATTGCTTATACAAAAAAATACTTACACGACTTCCTTTCACTGCAGCTTACCGAATTATAATTGACAAATTATCTTCAAACTTAATAATAGTTTTACTAATTGTTTACCTCCAATTTTATTTTAATGGATGAATATAAACTTAATAAAATGACTTTTTTTGAGAAAAATATAACCTCACAACTTCATCCCTAACTCAATACTTCTTTAAATGAACTTTTCTCGAAAAAAAAACTTCCCAACAAAAGTGATCAACCTAGGGAGTTTTTAAAGAGAAAATCGGCAAAAAAATGAAAAAAACTGCTCAATAGTGTAATGGGATCCGAATCATTAAAGATTCATAGAATCCGAAGAGCGGTGAAGCAGACATTAAATGAAACAAAAGTTAGTTACTCCCCACCCAGGTCAGACTAGGAGAAGGGACAGTTCGATTCATATAAATAGAGGGACAAAAAAAAAATAACTAAAAAATAGTTCATCTGACTCATCAGGATATTTACGACCAGTTTACAACCAGTCCGCAACCTTCTACTACCTTCTCATTACTCAGCCAGTCTGTGTCTTTTATATCTCTCGCTACTTAACTTCTATATACTTGTAAAGTCTTTGCGATTTGTGTGTTCTTTCATTAAACAGTATTCAGCATATATATTCTAGTTTATTTCTCTAAAATCCATTCTATCTAATTCTCTTTCCTTCTCACATCCATTATATTTGCCACCAATATAAATAGGCATATTAAAAACACAGAGTGACTGAATGATGAGAAGAGAGTAGAAGATTGCTGACTAGTTATAAACTGGTCGTAAACTGCCCTGAACTGTACTGCTGTCCTCTATTTATATGAATTGAACTGTTCCTTCCTAGTCTGCCCTAGGTGGGTAGTAACAAACTTTTTTTATTCCTTTATGTGTTTCTCCGCTCTTCGGATCTTATAAGTCTTTAATGATCCGCGGATCCAATTACACAATTATGGAAAATATCTAAATATATAAATTATTTTCGCAAACAATTAAAAAGTTAAATAATTTCAATGTTTCCCCAGAACCCCCAAATAATCAATTGCCTCAGGAAAGTGTTTCAAACAATGTAGCTATTTAAAGAAAATTAAAAAAAAATCTTTATCAAGAAAATCGCACAAGTAGTACAGTTCAGGACAGTTTGTGGCCAGTTTACATCCAGTCAACCTATCTTGTTACCTTCTTATACTCAGCCAGTCTGTCTCTTTATATTTCTCTCACTATGTAACTTACTATTTTACTGTAAAGTCCTTGCAGTTTGTTGGTTCTTATCACTATACAGTGTTCATCTTAGTTTATTTCTCGAAAATCCATTCTCTCAAATTCTCTTTACTCCTTCTCACATCCATTATAGTAGAAACGCACTTTTAGTCAACCGATTTCCTTTAAACTCTGAATTTGCCTCAATACTTGTATTTTCAGTGAAAACTTAATTCCGAAAAACTTGGCATAATCACAATAATTCCCAGTTTAGTAGGAATAAGAGAAAATAATAAGGATGAAAATGTGGGTGGGTCTGCAATGCTGGGTAACATCAGGTATTTTATCCATCGTAGCATGCATATTGATTTTATTCCTGACCGGTTTTAGATTTTCATCCATTGTCAGAGCAAAGAATTCACTTCAACGAAATTTTTCTGTTAGACACACACTTGTTTGTTGGTTGTATATATGTGGGAAGATTATAAGGTTATGTTCAAACCTTATAGTACAAGGCAATGAACCTTATGTGATCAAGATAGACTTTGAGTTACAGCAGTACAAAGTGAATAGTCTCATTTTGCCGCCAGTGGGGTGACACAATAGGCTTCTTTTGGTCGCAGTGCACCATACCAAAAAAAAATCTGGTGTGAAACACTCACACAACTTTCGCTTACTTCAGTTCTCAAAACTATAATTGACAAATTTTATAGTTTGTGTACCAAATTTAATGAAATTCTTGGAAAACTGAAAAAACTGTTCAGTATAAAACGCACTTCCGGTTTACTATTTCCTTGAAACTCGGAATTTTGGCCATCTATTTATTTTCCAATTAATTTTCTTTGGATGATAGAATTGTATAATCAACTATGATGGTACTTTAGAGAAAAACGTATCTTCCCCACATAAATACAACCAACAAGAGTGTGTCTAACAGAAACATTTCGTGGAAGTGAACTCTACACAAACTTGGTGAATTTGCTCTGACGATGGATGAAAATTTGAAACCGGTCAGGAACAAAACTAATATGCATGCTACGACGGATAAAATACCGGATGAATAATAAGAAAGTTAATTATTAAATATTAATTAGAATTCCACCAGGTAACATAAAACTAGTGAGTTATTAACTTCCAATTTATAAAATAACAAGTTAATTATTTTAAAGAAATTAGGGAGATAAATACAATTAAGGTGAAAAAATACCTTAAATTATATGGTGATTTGATCAGAATTTATTTTATAAATATTTATCAGGGGACTGTGAGATATGAGAGATAATATCAGTTAGATATTATGAAGGCTCAGCCACATTACACACACACACACACACACACACTTACAAATATAATTATCAAAATATAACCTAAATACTACAAGTTAATAAGATTGAATAGATGATATGAGAACTGTAGCCAAGAATGTTGGTTTAGAATACGTTCAACACTACTGCGATTAGTATTTCAGTCTGCCACAATCTGTCTGGTTGTCTATTCGTGTGTTGGTACATACATTCACTCCTCTATCTCGCCCCTTGTCCATGAAAACCTTAAATCTACCTTAATCTCATTAGCATACCTTATCTTAATTCTTCTTCCACAAATTTACTCTCTTAATTTATGCTCTTTCTCTTATCTGTCCGCTTCTTCTTCTTCTTCTTCTTCGTCTTGTTTTTATGATGGTAATTTAATATAATTTTAATGCTTTGTTTTGTGTGTTTTGTTTTTTTGTTTTTCGTTTTAATATGCATTCACTGTTTCAACACTTAACTGTTCTTTTAAATCTTTAGTAACTGTTCTTATATTTTTATCTATTTTCTTATTTAATCATTTTTTTTTTTTTTTTTTAAATTGATTGGAATTTATAGTCTTTTACTATCTCATAAACATAATTTGATGTATTGGTTTAAAATAACGGTTATTACAATATTTTTTTACTACTAAGTAGGCATATTAAACTTTTGTATTAGAATGTGCAACGGAAACAGATTTAAAACACATTATTCAGGCTTTAAATATGAGATTTTTTTTACTTTCTCTTACTCCTCCTAGTAAGAGGAAATATTGTGATTGAGTCAACTTTTCGAAATTGTGTTGTCACCGGAAATATATATCTTAAAATTCCTGAGCATGATTTTTTTTTTTTTTTTTTTTTTCTACGAGTATGTGTGTTGTACAAACGAAAAATCACAGGAAAGCTCAAACTTGGTAAACTTGGTATTCGATTTTAGAAGGTTTCGGGCAAAACCAGTCCGAAAGTACGACTTTAATGAATTTTGTTTCTTGATAAAGATTTTCATTAAATTTTCTTTAAATAGCTACATTGCATTGAAACATTTTCCTGAGGCAATTGATTTTTTGGGGGGTTCTGGGGGAACAGTGAAATTATTTAATGTTTCGAAAATAATTTATATATTTAGATATTTTCCATAATTGTGTAATGGGATCCGTGAATCATTAAAGATTTATAAGATCCCGAACGGAAAAACACAAAAATGAATAAAAAAATTTTGTTTTATCCTAGGCAAGACTAGGAAGGAACAGTTCAATTCATATAAACAGAGGACAGCAGTATAGTTTAGGACAGTTTAAAACCAATTTAGAACCAGTCATCAACTTTCTACTATCTTCTCATTATTCAGCCAGTCTGTCTTTTTGTATTGGTGGCAAATATAATGGATGTGAGAGAGAAAGAGAATCAGATAGATTGGATTTTAGAGAAATAATCTAGAATGTATGGTGAACACTGTGTAATGAAAAGAACACACAAATTGCTATGACTTTACAAGTGTATAGAAGTTAGGTAGCGAGAGAGAAATTTAAAAGAGACAGACTGGCTGAGGATGAGAAGTAGTAGAAGGTTGCTGACTAGTTATAAACAGGTCGTAAACTGTCCTGAACTGTATTGCTGACTTCTATTTATATGAATTAAATTGTCACTTCCTTGCCTGGCCTAGGTGCGGAGTAATTAACTTTTTTATTTGTTTTTGTCTTTCTCAACTCTTCGGATCCTATGAATCTTTAATGATTCAGATCCCATTACAACTGTCTGGTTCATTTTATAGTCATTGACCGGTTTCTGTCGTTCGCTCATCTTCAGGATGTCTTATATAACAGCCTAGTTCAGAGCAAAATCAATTTACACCAACTTGCTGTTGTAAATAGTCAATTAATTTTTTCTGTCTGTCGTAGGAAAAGTGGAATAGTCACTTTCCAGGTATGTTGTCTTACTTGGATACCCCCCCGCCTAACAGCACTATAACACAGACATTCTCAAAAATCACTTGCTCTCAATACAAACGCTGATAGAGTTGCTGTGCGCAGTTACTTGGAAACGCAGCGGTGCTTCTTACCAAGCTCAATTCCTATTGTATTTGCCTACTTATTTTACAGAAAGTTTAATATAAACAGACAGAGAAGGGATTAGCTCAGTGATTAGTGCGTTGTATTCCCGGGTTCGAGTCCAGGGCTACCCTTAGATTTTTTCTTCCTAGGAGGTTCTACAGCTCACCGTTCGGTCATCGACA
Organism: Triatoma infestans; assembly: GCA_011037195.1. Lineage (NCBI taxonomy): Eukaryota > Metazoa > Arthropoda > Insecta > Hemiptera > Reduviidae > Triatoma > Triatoma infestans. The sequence continues at coordinate 7,645 of JAAEAF010014613.1, read as the reverse complement.
GTGCTGTCTGTAGCGAGAGAACACTCTCTGGAGGCTGGCAGTGCACTGAGAAGGCTCCGGGCGCCAATGAATGTTGACGCGCTCTAAATTAAAAAAAAAATATATATATATATAAACAGGCTTAGTTTATTGTGGTTAACTAAGTATTCCCTTGACACATCTACACATTTACCTTTCTGTCAGGTATTATCAAAAAAAATTTATCTCTTCCTTGAAAGTTGGGGTTAAATTGAAGCTGCCTAGTTAGAGTTGCTTCTCGGATATATTTTCACATCATACTTGTCAATCAGTCCTACCAATTCACTTTTTCTTTTTTTTTACAAAATTACCTGCGATTTACCTCCGTTTAAATTTTCCTTCATAAATACAATAAAAGTATTCATGAATCATATTCTGAAATATTTAAATTAGAAATATTTAACTAAAAATATGGCAAAAAAAAAAAATTACATTACAAACCACTCCCACTATAATGTCCATGATCTAATATTTGACTCACAAACATAGTACATACGTACGTACAAAAAAAAAAAAACTAAAAAATAGTTCATCTGACTCATCAGTTTAAAAGCCAATTCTACATTGTCCATTTAATTCTATTTTCTTTTAAACTTTAAAATAAACTAAAAAGAAACAACAAACTTATTACTTATGCTCACATGTTCCAAATCATTTCCCTTTTTCTTTTAACGGTATAATTAAAAACGTCTGCCCACCTTGTTGCATACTCTGTACTGTATGTGTGTCTGTTAGGAGTGTATGGTTTTCGTAAGTATTTTAAAGGAGAAATACTTCAGATATATGTAACCAGCCGCGCCGACATACAGATGTAATATATTAATCTCCACCTCCTACATGCTCTACAAGAGACTGACCTTTACTTTTCACTTTAATATTTTTTTTTTTGTCTTATATTCATGCTGTTAATACTGTCCATATTTTTTTTTTTTTTTTTTTTTAACACATTGTTATGATGTGATTGACGTTTTGTTCATGGCTGAGTTATGTCTTAGTAGTTTTTATATATATAGATAGATAAATATGAGGCATGTTTCTAAGTAGATGTGTGTACTAGTTTTTTGAAGGTTTATCATAATTTATTTTTTTTTTTTTTTAAAGTTGGCAAATTGAATTGGAGGAACCTCAACGTTTAATTTGAACGATGAATTTCCTGCCAATCCTTACTTCATTTTATTCTCATGCTGTTTATCTTAAATACACTTAATATTTAGAAAAATCTATTTTTTTATTTTTTTATTTATGGCGCGTCAACATCTATGGTCATTGGAGCCCGGAGCCTTCTCAGCGGACAGCCGGCTTTCGGACAACACTGTCTCAGATAGACAACACTGTCTATTACCGGACAGTGAGCTGTAGAGGCTCTTAGGGAAGAGAAAGTCTAAGGGCAGTACTGTTAGATTCGAACCCGGGACCTCCGTCTCACTAATCCAGCACGCAACCACTGAGCTAATCCGTCCCTTCAAGTTTATTTCCTTCATATTGATTAAAAAGCAGTTGAGAAATGCAGTTCTATTGAAGACGGAAACTCTTGTAATGATTTCGACAATGCTTCTTATTAAACACTGAATTGTCTTTTATTAGAATATAAAAAAAATACCCTATGGTACAACAGCCCATGAAGGGCCAAAGTTTGCCAGACGACGATTTGAATAGGGGGGCGAATAGCAGGGCGCAGTCCCCACGCCATTTAGTTCCGGCCTTCGCTACCTAGGACGCTACTAACTGTAGCTTCCCAATTTTCATCTCAATGCTGGGTCTTTGAGACACTTTGCCCACACGAGAATCGAACCCTGAATTCTCACACGAAAGGCAAGTTCGCTAACCACTAGACCAACGCGTGAGGACATTAAAATATAAGTTATTACAAATTTTAATTTATTTTTATCCAATAGTATGAAGTGTATTTGAGATCTACTGAACACGAAAAGAAATTGTTATAGACTGCGGTGTATCTTAGATGGATGAACCGGATCTAGATATTTGTTCTAGACACGGTTTGTTGTTGTTTTTCTTGGGGTAGGTATATGGGCCCAGTGAGGCTTTGGATAGCGTAGGGTTTGGTCCCTCCCCACAGACAAATAATAATAATAATATAGACTTTTGGATTCAGCAGCGTACATCAGTTTGAGTAAAAATAGGCTTCGCATGCTGACGGATTTCCTCAATGGGGCAATGTAGAGTTAAAGTTGAAGAAGCTGATTCTAGAATGCGATAGCATCTGCAGATTCTGGAGGAGACTTCAATACACCTCCTAAAAGACTGCGATACTATCATTCAAAGAATAGTTGGAAACCTGGGCAATTATTTCCAGGTTGGTGGAAGACATAAGTGGGATGACACAATAGGCTTCTTTTGGACGCAGTTCAACGTACCAAAAAAAAAAAAAATTGTGTGTGTGTAAACAAAGTATCTTAAACATAAAAAAATCGCTCGAAGCTCAAATTTGATATCCCGTTTATCTACTACCAAAGGGATCTGGCAATAATTGGATTACACAGCTTTATTAAATTTTTTATTGTAGTTTATTACTTTCTCTTACTCCCTTAGTAAGAGGAAGTATTGTAATCGTGTCAAATTTTCGATATCGAGTTTTCACCGGAAATATCCGTTTTGAGGTCTCTTGAGTCCAAAAAATTGGTTTTTAGCAACCGGTTTGTGTGTATGTATGTGAACAGCATAGCTCAAAAATGAAAAACCGTAGAAAGTTGAAACATGATATTCCGTTTAGGTATCACCATGGGATCTGACAGTACGTTATCTGTCAAAATTCCTCAACCGGAAGTACCATTTTACTAGCTGCTTTGTTTACGTTTTTGCGATTTTCTCAAAAATGGCTCCGACGATTTTCTTTAAACTTTTTATATCAACTACACATCCAAAGAGCTACAACTTTTATTTGAAACATTTTTCCGGGAAAATTCATTTACGGGCACTATCGGTGGAGAGGTGGGGTTAGGTTTTCATCTAAAGTGTTATTTCAGTTTATTAGATAATTCTGCCTACTTAATAATGTTAATAGAATTAAATATGTTGTTGAAATTCCGAGTTTGAAAAAAATCGGATAACCGGAAGTGCGTTTATTTTAACACTTTACTAAATGATTTTTTCACTTTTTCGCGATTTTCTCAAAAATGGCTCCGACGATTTTCTTGAAACTTCGTATATAAACTAAACATGCAAAGATCTACATCTTTTATTTAAAACATTTCTCTGGGAAAATTTCATTTAAGGGCACTTTTAGGGGAGGGGAGGGGGTTGCAGCTTCCTCTAAATTGCTATCATAGTTGATTATACAATTTGATCATCCAAATAAAATTAATTAGAAATAAAAGATGCCTGAATTCCGAGTTTTGAGAAAATTAGTAAACAGGAAGTGCGCTTTTACTAAACTCTGTTTTTCAATTTTCAACGAATTTCGTTTAATTTGGTACACAATATAACATTTGTCAATTATAATTTGAGAACAGGAGTAAGAGAAAGTTGTGTGAGTGTTTTACACCAGATTTTTTTTTTTGTATTTAATTTTTTTTTTTTTTAATTTTCCACGAGAGTAGAACTTTTAATCTTTCCTCTAAATTACTACTCATGGTTCTATCACTTATGTAATATGAAGGTACCTATTATTCTTGTACCACGTACTTTAAATTCATTACTAGAATTTCAAATTTGTAGAAAATAAATTGGTGACTAAAAATGAACGCCTTTATTGGCTTTTTAGTTTTTTTGTAATTTTCTCTAAAAATGGTTAAAAAAGATTTTCTTAAATCAAAGTTATTTGCTCAGATATAAACGGATCACTATTATTTAAAATATTTGGCAGGGGGAAATTGATGTTAAGGGATTCTGAGGAATAGTTAACTTTAAATTTCAAATAAGGGGTTTGTTCAATGTTATTGTTATAGATACTGTCTTCTGGACTTCCATGTAATCACTTCAAATACCTGCCTTTGAATGGTAGATAGATGTATCTCTCATCTCCGTATTTATGTTAGGATGTGTAAACGCCAGATTTTTTTTTATTTTTTTTTATTGTCGAACCGTTATATAAAAAATTGTAAAAACGAATAACTGTCAAAATTTTGTCTTCGGGTCTTTAAAAAGGAATTTACTCAGTCAAATAAAAATGGAAAAAAAAAAAAAAAAATTAATATTTTATCTGATCAAGTTAATCCAGTTTTAAGTCTACTATATAGTTTTTTTTTTTTTTCTTCAGGGGGGTTGTGGTGGCTTTGTTTGGTGGCCACCAGATTGAGAATTATATTGGGGATTTTAACCATTTTTGGTGCTTCAGGTTTTTTATTTTTTTTAAGAAACTTATTTTAGAATATAAATTTACATTAAGTTCAAAACTTCCCTGTTAGCGTTTTTTTGTTTTTTTTTTTTTTTGTTTTTAATATGAATTTTTAAGTTTAGTTAATTGGTTTTCTTTATTTTGCATTCATATCTATTCAATTTAAATTGAAATGGGCCATAAAGGTTTCTATTTCGAGAACTTCTTGTATAAAATAAATTTTGTTCACTCCTTGAGTTATTGCAAGGCTAGAAAGCCTATTTTGGGATACACATTATTTTTATATTTATACCGGTTTTTTTTTGTCTTAAAATTATTTATCTAATATCATTTAGTTTCTTAAAAAAAAAAAAAAAAAACCTCGAGGAATATCAATCTATCTGATCAGAATGTTTTGGTTTCTAAAATGTTTGTCATATTTCATATGTTGAAAAATTGCATTTAACAATTTTTGCATATTATGAATCTTTAGGTTGTTGTGGTTGGGCTCGTAGAGTTGGGGGGGGGAGGAACATCCCTGATGAATCGTTAGGTCATTTCCATTCGTTACCCCTTGTACTATGTCATCAATGTCTTGGATTTTTTTTTTTTCACTGTCCCTAGTGCAGTGACTAAAACAATGTGACCTCCTAAAACAATGCCATTATTTGCATTTCCTGATGGATTCTGTTAAACTATTGAAAAAATTGCAGCACGATATGATTGTAAATTATAAATACACAACTGGCGAATTATCATTCGCAATTTTTATAGGATTTAAAGGATTTATTGGGTAGATTAGATTGGACCGTGGGGGAGGTGGGACTTTAACCAGCATCTCCCCTCTTCATGGAGATCGAAGGTTTCCCCCACTAGTCCTTCTTGCGGTATGATTTCCTGCGGTCTCAGCTTGCCAATGATCTCATACCACAATCTGCCGATTGCAACACAGGTTGGGAGGCCGTCTCCTTCTCTTCTTGACATAGTCTGCACAAACACTCCGAGTTAATTAGCCCTATCTTGTGTAGATGTTTTTTGAAGCTACCACGCCCGCTATCAGACAAATCTGATTCATGCCCAGACCTAGGGACTCTTTGGTCCTTCCTTTTCTTACACAGCCTTTGCATTATCTCCTTATAGTATTTTGACCCAGTGCTTAGCCTCCAGTAAGGGCTGTGCTCTCTCTCTGAATCCATTCCTTCAGAGACGCCCGCTCCGTCCTTTTGGCTATCTTCAGAGCAGGTTCCGTCTCACAGGACGGGAGTATTCACACCCTATTCCTGGCCAGTTGATAGGATATCTCATGACCTTCTATCCCTTTATGTCCCCCCTGTTCTTCAGGCAATGGACAGGAATCAGTAGATGGACCGGCACATCCATCGGGCGTGCGATCAATCACGCTAGCTCGTTAGAGTTGAAACACTGAACTACGGCCGCAAGCTACTATCCGAGCCAATTGCTTGCAATTGAGGTAGGATTCGTAGTGGTCGTGGTTTAAACAGCAGCTCCAAGGACTGCAGTCATGAGTTGAGCGGGAGAAGACTCGCTATATAAAATGGAACCCCGGAACCAGCCCGTAAGTTGGTAGCGCATTTGCTGGGTGTGCGCGGTTTACCAGAGCCTGTTAGAGTGCCTTCTCTAGCTTCTGGGAGTGAAGTGTGATCTCAACCTGCCCTTAAATGGGTCAAGCGGGGGCGTGCCCGGGTGGGCACCTCTGCCAGTGGGAGGCCTTGCACTATAGCCACCCACTGGTGGTGACAGCCTTCTCTTGTTAAACGATCCCGTTGCTTGCAACCGAGGACCTGTAAACCCGAATGGGTAGGTATGGTCTAAAAAGATCCCCTAAAGTACCACGAGGAAACAGGGTTGTCAGGGAAGAATCCCTTTATGTCCCGGTACCCATATCAGCCGCACTTTGTTGTGCCGGGAGAGTAGCTCCAAGGAATCCCTGCACTCTCTGACCAGGGAAGAGGTGAAAGACCCCAAGAGCTTTCAGTGCCGCCTGATTATACGAGAAGATGCATATCTACCTATTCCTAGAGTCCATACACAGATTCTCTTCACCAAATCCTTTTATTCCAATTTATTGATTAAAGCAAACTATATCAATACAAACTATCCTATAACCTATTTCATATTTTAAATCAGTGCAGTTATACCGTTATGAAAATATTGAATTGTTTTTTTTACCTAATGACTTAATTTAAAAAAAACTTTGTAGAATATAACGAGTACCATTGGTTTTTTTTTTTTTTTTTTTTTTTTTTTTTAACAACTCGGGTCATTAGCGCCGAACATTGTTGTGAGCCACTCGAGCGAAGAGGGTGCCTTTTTTCTTTGCACGACATCCATCGAATACTTCCATTGAAGTAGCATGGAGCCGGGCCATATTATAGTAGATCGTCCCCCTCCCCCCTTTAGCCATCGAATCCAGTCGACGGAGTGGGCAGGGTCGACAACCGCACGATGACACCCTTTTTTTCTTTTCGCTACTGATTGAGGTGGATTCCTGTATAATAGTATTACACAAGGCGTGCCACCCCTTGCTGCACTTCGATGTTTGCCTTTACTTTTCATAATCTTCACTGCTATTTTCATTTACCTAATGTTAAACAACTATGTTTGTTAACTAAGTTGCTCATATTTTTAGAAGCTAACTTCCAGTCACTACAGCTACACGATATAAAAGGGTTACTTGCATTTGCGATATTACATGTAAATATTCCGTCCCACTAGACAAAACATAAATTAACAATTCTTAAACTAAAATTAGAGTGAAGTACTTTATAAAAAATTCCTTCCCCCAGCTAAAATTCTAATCTAAACGCATTCATGCTAACTTTCACGCCAAAAATTACATTCTCCCTACCATTGGTATTGCTTGTGCTAGAGATTAAATAATTAATTGTTTAGAAGTATGAAGTTAAATATTGGATTACGTTTATTTCAAACTATAATTGAAAATTAATTAAAACTATAAATTAAATTTAAAAAAATCTGATGTGAAACACTCACACAACTTTCTTTTACTCCTATTCTCAAAATTATAATTGACAAATGTTATAGTTTGTGTATGAAATTTAACGAAATTCGTCGAAAATTGAAAAAAACAGTTCAGTAAAAGCGCACTTCCGGTTTACTAATTTTCTTTAAACTCGGAATTTCAGCCATCTATTTATTTCTAACTAATTATGTTTGGATGATAGAATTGTATAATGAACTAGGATACCACTTTGATGAAAATCTAACCCCCCTCCCCTAAAAGTGCTCTTAAAAGAAATTTCCCAGAGAAATGTTTTAGATAAAAGTTGTAGATCATTGCATGTTTAGTTTATATACGAAGTTTCAAAAAAA